>JARBWK010000001.1:3647690-3659152 GCA_030556195.1 Anolis apletophallus
TATATGCTAGTAAGAGGTAAACAGCACTTTTGTGCTGCCTTCTCAGAATCTAATTAAACTCATCGGCGTTTCCATATTAACTGTGCCACTATCCATTCTAAAGTGTACATATTTTTCATCATTACTTATGACCAGAATAATTATCTGCTTCTCCATCACACCCACAACAATTATCTACAGATCTTTATTATTGTTGATGATGTCCTTTAATTTGGCTTGAGTTTTCTAATTTTTTTAAACCTGCTTTTCTATGTCTTAACCTTCTTCCAATTTCTTGACTGCAGTCTCCATTTTTATTGATTCCCCAGTCATTCCATATCATTGCTATTTTTGGGAAGTAATAAGATGTCATTTTCATATCTTAAATTGTTAATGTTTCCCCCCTAATTTTCACACAATCCCATTTTTCATATATATGCTGTGTGTATGTGAAAGTATATCTGTATCTCCAACTGTCTGCACCATAAACACTGTTGCTAAGTCACAATCCAAGGGCCCTTTGTGATGTCACTAGATTGGCTGTTCCTATGTGTGAACGAGTCTGTTGCTTGGCAAAGTGACTCTCTATGATGTCACTAGGAAAGGTATGTGACATGTGTATGATGGGAGGGAAGGAGGGAAGAAGAAAAAATAGCCACAAAGAGCCTGGTGCCACTGAGACTTTGTAATGTAGGCAAAGTGTCCCCTATGATGTCACTGGGAAAGAAAGGTGATGAGTATGAAGGGAAGGGAAGAAGGAAGGAAAGAAGCACAAGGAAATGAGAAAAAAGATGAGGAGAGGTAAAGAGAAAGATGGGATGAAAACAGGGGGACAGTGACCCTCCAACACTCGGGTAATGTTGAGTATATACACACACATTCGTGTTTATTTAATAAACAATAATGAAATGCAAACTCTGCAGATTTCCTAGCAATTGAAAATCATTTTATCTGGTGACAGTTCCTCCTTGCCCGAATAATATAGGTTACACATAAGGACAATCAAAAGTTGTGGCATCCCCATTTCTTTTAGTTCATAATCTCATGATGTAAAGGTTTTGTTGTATATTTTGTACTTAAATTCTTTGGTGCATTCTATTTTCCAACATTTATTTGTCATATGGTCCCTAGTGCCTCTTTCTTTTATGAGCCCAGCTTCAGGATCTGGTATTTCTTTTTTCATAAATAGTACGAGTGCTTGGTTTAAAATTTCAAGCATTGCTTAGCTTGGCTGGAAGATGAGTAAAGTAATCCAAATGGGATGACGTTGGTCCTTGACCGTAAATAAATATCTATCTATCTATCTATCCAAATGGTTATGCAAGTATTCCCTTTCTTGGAGACTGGAGGTTTTTTTACTTCAGTTTTTTTTACATATAGGACTTCGCTTTGTTTTCCATAACTATTGGTGTGTGTGTGTGTATATATATAGGTTAGATTTGTTGGATCAATTTCTTCACTGTAACTTGAAACAGCTCTATTGGTGTACCATTTGTTCATGAAGATATATTTCTCCCAAGCTTTTTGAGGGCAGAACACAGCCGCTTCCGCATTTTAGCCTTGGGGTTCATGTTCAGGACTTCTTTCTGAAATTGTAGGCTCATCTTCCAAAAAATAAAAAAGTCATCTTTATTGTTTCATCTCTTTTATATAGTTTTTTCAGTGTTTTATTTCCAGTGTCTTCTTTAATTTCAGCTTGATCACGTGTTCCACATCCCTAGCAACTATGCATAACTTTTCTAATTAAAAGTTAGGCGAGTGGCATCCAGTCTCTGACATAACAAGAAGCAGTTCTTGAACAAAAAAAATGAAAACATTCAAAGGAAGATTACAAAGAGAAATAGTTTAAATCCACAAATCCCAACCAGTTAGTGGAGATATGGCACCCTTCTGAAGTCTTCAAAACTGCGCATATAACAAAACAAATTTCTTCAGAGAAAGTAAAAATAAATCAATCTAAAATATTCTGCTAGTTTCTTTCCCGCCCTAACTAACTCATTTTCTCATTATTCCCTTTAAGTAAATATGTAGTGTAGAGATGATATTTATGGAGTCAGATATTATCTACAATGTCGTTTATAAAAACGTATTCAATTCCTAAGTTGACCATTTGAAATCTTTTTGCAATTCTAAGGGATGAACAAGTTGTTATGCCAGTAGCTCCACCACTGATCATACCTTCTGGTTAACATAAAATGATGAAATCAGACATACAGATGTATTAATTGCAGTGAATTTTAACTTTGGTATGATAAATGTATGTAGTTCCTCAACCTAAAAGGCATGACCTGCTTGACACTGGCATGACCTGCTTTTTCGCCCCATCTCATCTGTGTAACAGGCAGTGACACTTTATTTATTTATTTATTTATTTCAGGATTTTACCCCGCTCTTCTCAACCCCCGAGGGGGAACTCAGAGCGGCTTACAGTAAGGCGCAATTCGATGCCCACACAGCAACAATACAAGACCCCAGAACCCCTCAACAACCAAAATACAATTAAAATACATCAAAATACAACCATCCAAACATACGCATTCATTCCAGATTAAAACAATGTTCTGGCCATAAAAGCATTGGCCCTGATCATCCACTTTCCGTTAAAATCCCATCTAAAGTGCTGCCTTGTGCTGGTGTGCAAACGCCTGGTCCCACAGCCAGGATTTTACTTTTTTCCTGAATGCCAGGAGGGATGAGGTGGATCGTACATCGATAGGGAGCGCATTCCACAGGCGGGGAGCCACCACCGAGAAGGCCCCACCATCCACATTTGAGAAGTAGGCGGGAGCGAGAGCAGGGCCTCCCTGGATGATCTTAGATTACGGGGTGGGATGTAGCGGCTGATGCGTTCGGACAAGTAAGCTGGGCCACTTTCATTTGTAATGCAGTTGATCAGTTTTGAATACAGTTTTTTGGATCAATAAATTATTGATTTTTATGTGACTTGTGGTTCAGTCCACAGTCATTCCATAGAGAGAGAAAAGTGCTAGCGTCGCACTTTTCCATCCATATGATATTAGGTCAGTGTTTCTCAACCTGGGGGTCAGGACCACTGGAGGGTCTGGGAAGTTTGGCCCACTCTCTCGTTGAGGGTTCAGAATGCTGTGTCTGAGGGGTCTATTTCAAAATGCCACCAGTGTTTACAAAGACCCAGATCCATCAATGTTTGAGTCCACAGTACACAGTATTTTCTGTTGGTCATGGGAGTGTTCTGTCTGGGAGTTCAGTTTGGCCCAATTCCAAAATGACAAAATCAATCCCTTCCAACCCCACCAGTATTCAAATTTGGGTTCAGAAATGAAAATACTCTTTGATTGTATTATGAACTATAAAATTACAGCAAAGAGGCTACAACTCCCAAATGAGGTCGTGGCATTAGGAAGGTTGAGAAACACTGTATTAGGTACTCCTGGGACAGTCTGAGCCGTCTTACCTTTCTAATTGCTATCCAGGAAATGGGTGGTTCCTTTTTTGGTTGAGGTACAATACTCACATTGATCCTTGGATAAGTTGATCCAGGTTGTTTGATTAAAATTTCTAGACTTATACATGAGTGTTTATAGTAAACAAAGTACAGGCAGTCCCTGAGTTATAGGCAAGATAGGTTCTGTAGGTTTGTTCTTAAGTTGAATTTGTATATGTAACTCGGAACAGGTACAATTTTTAAGTTTAACTGCACACACACACACACACATTTGGATACCATATGGAAGGGTTAACACTCCTGCGGTGTTTGATTTGCTGTCTGTGCCCCTGTTCAGATTTCCCCTCACTTTCTATCCCTGTTGTAATTGAATTTTGAAAGAAAAAAAGGCTTGTTGCAAAAGCTTGGAGATACCTTTTCCCCATGATAACTCTTTCAGGAGTGAATTTACCTTCTGAGGGGTAGATTTTCTGCTGTCCCACCTCCGTATTTAATGAGTCGGATATAAGGTGGATGTCTGTAACTTATTTATTTATTTATTTATTTATTCAGTTTTATATTCCGCTCCTCCCAGCAGGCTCGGGGCGGATCACAGCAACATTAAGTAAAAACATCGAAATACAGCAATGTTAAAAAACCACAAGGGTTACAAATTCTTAAAAGCTCGGAGACAAGGTCATACAATACATTTTGGAATTATCCAAACGCGATTGTGAAAAGGGCAGTCTTGCACGCTCTCAGAAAAGGGAGAAGCTCTCGGATCCCGCGGGTATCGGGTGGAAGGGAATTCCACAGCATAGGGTCCGCAACCGAAAAGGCACGTTGCCTAGTTGTGGACAGGTGGCAGGAGCGGATTGATGGAATGTCTAGCAAATTTTGCTCCTCAGAGCGCAGTGATCTCGGTGGAACGTATGGGGTAAGGCGGTCCCTCCCTTAGTGACTGCCTGTCTAGCTTTTAATTTAGTACTATAATTCAACATGATCTCTTGTTTACTAAGTTAAACTACACTTGGCCGTTGGTATTTACCCAAGTAAACAAGGAAAGAATAAAGTGAATCATACTAGATTACTTTATGTAGGGAGGAGTGGTATCATGCAGTCCTCCAGATCTTGTTGGACTGCATTCCCCAGCATTCCACACCACTGACTGTCCTGGTTGGTGGCAGTGGTAGTCTATAAGCACTGGGAAGAAGACCTTTGTCAAACCCAGGCCAGCACATCCAGTTGCAGCTAAACATCTGGAGGGTCAAATGTCCCTCACTCTGATGTAGAGGACTGTGGAATCAAACTGGGGTAAACAGCTACAGCTCTTGAAATGTTGGATTGTAAGTCCCATAAGCGGCAGTCAGCTTAGCTAGTGAAGGATGATGGAAGTTGCCATCCAAAGACATCAGGAAGGCCGTGGATTCCCCGTCTTTGGAGTATGCCAACAGCTTTTTATAAAAGGTAAAATTTGAGGAAGTATTTAAATGGAGATGATTTTGGTCATAATTCCAGCCACAAAGTGTACCAATTGAGATTGAAAAGTTTGAATAATTGGAATTGGAAGAAACAAAAGTCACAAATTGTGTTTAGATGTGAGGACAGAGGGAATTTGGGGGAAAGACTATAGAGAGCTATGAAGGAAAGCAAATTATATTGGATGCTGACATAGATGGAAAACCACAAAATAGCTTTGCAAAATATATTTTGCATAAGGTTGTAGTTACAGTGTGTGTTTCTAATGGGGATATATGTTACTAAGACTTGTATACATTGTAGCACTGGTGTGTTTAGCATAATGTAAGTTGTCATGTAAATGTAGCCAAACAAATATTTCAGTTATGGTCAGATGTGTCATTTACAAACCAAAGAAAAGAAGTAAGGTTAAAGTTTGGGCATATGGTGTGCATCATAGTCTTTGCCTACATTCATGCCTTCAAGTGATCCCCTTTCCAATCAGTTAATCTTTCTGAATGTCTACTTGTCCCATTCCTATAGATTGTTCTGTATATCCCATTAGTTATTTCACACATAGCCTTAATTTTGATTAATGATGTTAATCTACAAAATTCTGCAGATTCTTGGTCTCTTTTGGGGAACACTTTATGTTATTATTATTACTACAGGGAGCAAGTTACTATTGAAAGAATTTTCTTGCATTCTTGCTGTAATTAGCTTGTATGGTGATGTGGCCTAGTCCTCTTTCCAGTTTGACCTGAGAGGTCATCAATATTTTACTAAGTATTCTCTGCATGCCTTATATTGAGGACATTTCATATGGTGACACATACTTTGATGCATGAGAAGGTGATCGATCTCACCAAAGAATAAGAACAACAAAGCTATACAGGCAGTCCCCAAGTTACAGACATCCGACTTATATCCGACTCATCAACAAAGTCTACATGGGGCCATTAACTGTGAATATAGTGCTAATTCCCATAGTGTACATATGAATTACCATCACTTGTAAACAAAATATAAAGCCTTAATGGGACACAGCTTAGGGGAAGGAGGGGCAACTAGCTACAAGATAATCCTTCCTTGTGTTTCCTTGACTGTCAGGTGGTTTTATCTCCGCGGTGGCACAATGGGTTAAACCTTTGTGCCAGCTGACCTAAAGGTCGGTGGTTCAAATCCACAAGATGAGGTGAGCTCCCATCTGTCAGCTCCAGCTTCCCACGCGGGGACATGGGAGAAGCCTTCTACAGGATGGTAACACATCCAGGCATGCTCTGGACAACGTCTTTGTAGACGGCCGGCCGGTTCTCTCACACTAGAAGTGACTTGCAGTATATTCTCAATTTGCTTTTGACACGATAAAAAAAATCTTACAGAGGATGTATATATATCACATCAGTTTTCACCGCTTGTGACCAGTGTCCTATTTTGCATCTGCTTTCCAAGCTTCACGTTTGGAGGGCTTTTGTAAATGTGGATCTTCAGGTAGATGAGTGTAGGAAAATATCCTTTATCCAGTTCTAAGTTCTGTGGAGTTTTATAAACAACTCAACGTTTTGAATTAAGACCAAAACCAAATTAGAATCCAATGCTTGAGAGAAATGTCTGGTGCCGTATCTTCAAAATGCCTGGTCCCTGCTACAAATGATTGATCCCATTGTTTCAGATCATCCCCAAAGGCATGCATAATGAAGTAGAATAGGACAGACAAGGCGAAGGCCATGCTACATTGTGACTGTGTGATACAGATAACATTTTTAGAGTTTTCACTAAGGGGAAAAAATCTTGAAGGCAAATGTTTATTGGGTTGTAAGTTAACTGCTCTTTCCCCTTTTTCATTTGAGGTGACCTGTGTTGACTTCCAAGTGGCTTGGACCTGTCAGAAGCTCCTGCCAGCCTAATGCCATGAATGTTGAGGCGGACAATGCGGAAGAAAAAGCTGTCCATTCCTGGTCAAGGATCTCCTCTGCAGGACCGAAAGCCTTGGAAGAAGCTCTCAGGGTGTTCAATCCCATGTCTAAAGATCTGTCTGACACAGAGACCCAGCTAGTAGCTTTTCTTCAAGGGCTCAGGGAGGAAGGATACCAGCCCACTATTCTAAGGAGCAAAGACGTGTATGGATACAGCTCATGCACAGCCAGGATGCCCAGCCAAACAAAAGGCAGTGCCCAGGACACTTCAACAACTGACCCTAATTCAGAGTCTGCTAAGGTTCCTGCCAGAAACATGGGAACAATGGCCAAAGCACCTTCTCCCTTAGCAGGTATTATAGTAAGTTCTTCTAAAAACTCTGCCAGGCCATTATCCAAGAATAGGAATGCTACAAACCTCCTGTTGAACTCACTGAAACGGACACGTTCAGGCACCTCAAGAGCCTCAGCAATGAGTTTCCCTGCCAACATGTACCCTGGTGTGTACCCAGCTATGAGGTTGTCTGTTGTGCTGGAGGCCTTGGTCCCTATAAAGGCAACAGCATCCTGCCTGGAGTCAAAATGTAAAGAGGGGCACCTTGGGATCTCCCCTTCAGACCTTACGCTCCTCAAAGCAGCTAGTGCATCCAGGCAGTCTGCCACAATCAAGGCCACTAAAATATCACCCAACCAATTGGACTCGAAAGATTATACGCATGTAGTAAAGAACGTGCCGGGCTCTACTTCTCTGACTGTGAGCCTTATGAAAGGACCAAAGGGTGGGGTACTGAGGGAAAGCAATGCCTGCAAAGCCTCTGGAATCCTGAACGGCAGAATTTCTGGAAGCCCCTCCCAAAGCTGTAGCCCGGCAGCTACCAGAAATAAGGAGCCATCAGTGGACAAAACAGAGCAGAGAGAAGAGAGCGGCCTTCAAGAGACTGTTGGGCAGAAAAGGAAGAAACCTAAGTCAGTGCCATCTCCCAGTCAAGTGGAACTGGCTTCGAAAACATTAAACCTGCTGAAATTCCAGGCCATCAAGGTGAACAGCTCTTCTGATGACGAATTGAGGAGGAGAGCACAGAGAATCCTTAGAGTGAACCTTTCCCCTGTTATTATAATCCAACCACTGCCTCATTCTCACAGTGTCCCTTGAGTTGCTTTGCTGAGGGGGGGCCATTGTATAAGGATGAGCAGATCAACTTCAGGTCTGTTGAGTTTGGGGGAGGAGAGGGATGTCCATGTCTGCAGTCATTGGGCTATTGGTCCATGGGCTAGCAGTGAAGGAAAAAATATGCAGAGCCGGTCAATTGCTGGACTATAAAACTGTGTTTAGAAATTTTGGAGTTGGTCTCCACCAAGAGGAATGCAGAGCAGAAAGCTAGCTTTCTTCTGAGAGAGACACTTTTCTATGGCGCTTTTGTAAACCTGATAAGAGTGTACATCTGGGATGTGGGACACTGGGGATATTGCTGTACTGTGATTTTCTTTTCCTTTTTTTCAAACTGTAAATCTATGATTTATTTTAATCATATTTTATATACTTATTATTAAATATAAATATCTATTGATTTATGTACACATATTGCCCAAGGGCTGTTAGAATGTGAACCTGTCTCCTTCTTGGCCCCTTTCTATAGAACTGGGTTCAGGCGTGTTCTTCCTCTTATCCTTTCCCCAGAGCCATTTGCTGAAAGGCACAACAGCATTTGCTTCTCTTCAGTGTTGCTTCTCTTCAAACCTGAAGGGCACCCTCTCTACTAGTCACTGGTGCTTGTCTGAAGCTGCTAAAGCAGCATCACAACTGGCTTGGGCTAAAGCTCATAGACCAGCTGGAGGAGCCTCCCAAGTCAATGCAAAGAGAGAACTAGAGAACAGGTGTGTTTTCTCTCATATACCCCACTCTTTCCTTGACAGGAAGTATTAATCAAAACAGGCCATGAAGCCATGGCAGGAGAAAGAGGATGTTTATCCCAAATATGGAGACCCTTTTGAGAAGGTAGTAAGAATGCCTCAAGTGGGCAGAGAAGAGGCCCTTTCGATTTCTGCCAAGAAGCAGGAAAGCCTTCCTCACAATTTGGTGCCTCTCCTTGAACCCAGCTCCCAGCTAGTGTCTTGTGCTCTTCCATATGCTTGCCTTCTAAGGGTAACGTTTACCAAATCAGATGGCATTGGCTCCTGTTTTCCTCTCTACTGTTAAATTAAAAATGAACCTGTGGCTGTCCAAGAGCATAAGGGCATGTTAACTGGCAAATAATGCATTTCAGTGCAATTGTTAAACATTTCCGCTGTCAGACTTTTTAGTTTGTCTGACCTGTGGACATTGGGCTTTTGAATGTATTGGTTGTGTCTGAACAGTCTGGATTGTAGGTGCTACTGTCCTAGCAGTAGCAGCAAGAGGTTCTTGGGGTTATTTTTGAGGTGACTTAACGTGATTCTTGTCCTGTGTTGCGAAAGGGAAGCTAATTTTTTCTCAGCAAAAGTTTCTGTTCTAAACACATTGAAGTTTTATAAACATATACTTGCTAGCATCTTCAGTATTTCAAGAGTGTACTGCTGTTGTGTCACGTTTGCAAACCTAAGCTTGTTTTGCCAATACAGTGAACACTGAGAACAACAGTTCTGTGAAGGTGTTGAAAACAGCGTCATGGAGATCCTCCATTCTTCTTAAAGCTGCTGTTCCCAGAATACTTTGGACAGAAAACACAGCAGTTTCCCTGATTTAGGTTGTCATCCTAGTAGATGATCTGTTAAGGTTTTTGGTTAATAAAACCTCTATTTCTACACTTTGGTGCTCAGGTTTCTGTGTTGCACTAATGTTTTGAAAGTAACCTTCAAGCCTTTCCAGCTGTTTAAAAGAATTTGGTATTTATGGTAACTCAATGAAATTGTTGCTTTAGAGCAGGCATGAGCGAACTTGGGCCCCCCAGGTGTTTTGGACTTCAACTCTCACAATTCCTAACAGCCAGTAGGCTGTTAGGAATTATGGGAGTTGAAGTCCAAAACACCTGGAGTACCCAAGTCTGCCAATGCCTGCTTTAGAGTTTACATGACATGGGATGATAGCTGGTGGTAGCAGAATTCTGGGACATACCATTTCAGATTGCAAGTGGTAGCAGTGGTGGCCACTGTTTTTTCGTGTTCTATCCTATTAAAAACCTCATACATTCAGGAGACATACCCATGAGGTAAAGAGGAGACTATGCTCACCCTTACTCCCATGTGAGGGTGTAGACCAGACCTGCACAATTTGGCGATGGGTAAGTACCAAATTTAAAATAGGCTAAGCTTATTTGGGCTGCAGATAGATTTTTAGCTCCTTACCAAACCACAACTGCCAGGTTTCCATAACATCAAGCTACAGCAGTAAAAGTTGTGCCAGACTACATTAATTCTGTAGTGTAGATGCACTCTATCTCTTTTTTACATTCTAATAATTTTTATTCCGAAACAATTAAAGCATAGTACAGTTATCACATCTTTTATTACTGGATCTGTGAACCCAACTCTACTATTACTTACATAACATTATAAAAATACATCACTGTCAGTTCTATTAATTCTACATTCTAATTTTGTCTTGTAGGTGCCACAAGATAGATGGCAATGCAATCTCTCAAGCAGTTTCTTTAGTATTCTCCGCTGTCTGTTTTGTCCCCTGATCCACTTTCTGTCTGGTTCTCAGCAATTTCTTGCACCCAAATTCATCTTTTTTGAAGAAGAAGGTTGGGGGTGGCTCCATCTTCTGCCTACTCCATGTGGTTCACTCTGGCAGCTGAGCGAGGAGCCCAGGCCTAATGAGGAGTGTAGTTGCTGTAATCTTGGTTCTGAACAAGCACTCTGACTCCTTGGCTCATGGCTTCCCTGTAGCTGCCATTGCTGTCCTTTTCAGCGCCTCCTGTTCCTCAAAGGGCGCTCTGGCATCTGCATGGATGCCTCTTGGACCAACCAGCGAAAGTGGCAGCCTCTTTAGGCCACCCAATATGGCAGCCCGGAAGCCATATGTTGTGCAGGTCTGGAGCAGACTGTCCCTGCAGAATTCTAGTATGACAATACCGTAGCATCTCCTTCTGTTTAGAGCCTTTTTTCCACTAAGATTCCCATCAAATCCTGAATGCAGCCCTTGGAGATTGTACTATAGTTTTGATCTTATCCTGTGCTTGTTGTGATGAACCTATCTTGCTCGCTTATATGGTAAGCATTAAGTGGAGTTGATTTGTGTAGGTAATCTTCTCCCACAGCACACCAATTATTTGGATTATTTATTTTGAGGACCTTAGTTGTTCTAGCTCATCCCCATGCTTGCGAAGCTTGTCCTGAAAAATAACCAATACTTCATGCTTGAGTATGAGTCTCTGGTCAGCTTGTACATCTCATATTTTACAGTTCCAGCCATAGGAATTGTGTGGTCACATGAAATCCATTGGGATTTGTTGTGCAGCCCTCAGAGCCCCTCAAGCCCACTAGTCACTGTGAAAACAATTCAGATAGAAATATAGAACCATGCTCCAGAAGCCTCTGGGGAGCATGATTCTTCATTTGCCAGAAGCAGATGGTGTTTAGTTGCCAAATAATACTAGAGAGAGAAAAAACCCACCTATCTTTTGTTGGAAAACAACAGTAGCAATTAGATTTGGTTGGCAGTGGTCTAAACACAGGTAGAAAATGTTATAAGCATGTAATACAGGCAGGGACCTTCTCATAGACCA
>JARBWK010000001.1:3659252-3673068 GCA_030556195.1 Anolis apletophallus
AGGGTAGTCCTAAGGACACAATAATCAAAAAGCAGTAACGTTACTGGCTGTTATCTAAACTAAATATGCACACACAGGGATAGGTATGCTAATCAAATCTTTTTATATAACCATAATGGTGAATAAAGTTGAACAATATGCAATAAGTTTAAATCACTCTTAAAGTCCAATAGTAGAGCAAACAACATAAATAGTTAATTATGTATATCACAGGCAGTATTCCCCACGTTCCCCAGTTTGGTACAGCCCCACAAGCGGATTAACAAAATAAACAATAATACATCACCTCGGTACAATTCATGAGAGAACATCAACATACAAGAGGCGACAAAAAAATATATATGACTATTTGATGTATACATTGAAGTGAGTGCTATTGTATTTCTACCTATTTGGGACCACCCTGAGGAAGATATGATTCGAAACGGGACAGTACTGTAGATTTTACAACCCGTAGGTGGCTTACCCGGTGATTGCACCAACACAGAGTAAATTTAGCCATTGGAGGCTTGGAGCAGCTATTCTCGACTCTCCTGACCATTGTGGCTTATCCTATCCAGGAACGTTTGAGTTCTGGCCAACGGGCTGTGGATTATAATATTTTTTTGCAAGTTTTGGATTCATCTGCACCATACCATCATGGCTCTTCGTGGATATAATATTGATTGTGTGACATTCACTATTACAGTTTGTATGTTGATGTTCTCTCACGAATTGTACCGGGAGGTGATGTATTATTGTTTATTTTGTTAATCCGCCGCTTGTGGGGCTGTACCCAAACTGGGGAACGGGGAATACTGCCTGTGATATACATAATTAACTATTTATGTTGTTTGCTCTACTATTTGACTTTAAGAGTGATTTAAACTTATTGCATATTGTTCAACTTTATTCACCATTATGGTTATATAAAAAGATTTGATTAGCATACCTATCCCTGTGTGTGCATATTTAGTCCTAAGGACAGACATTGCTTTCCTTCCCAAGGTAGCCTCATTATTCCATATGTCTCAGGAAGACGTGCTTCCGGCCTTCTTCCGGGATCCAGTCACTCCTCTGGAGCGTTCACTTCATCTCCTCGATGTTAGGAGGGCTGTGGCGTTCTATGTGGATAGAACATCAGCTACTAGGAAGACCCCTAGGTTATTTATAAAATACCGCAGGGACGAGCTGGGTCAGCCTGTATCGACTCAGAGGTTTTCGTTCTGGGTCGTCTCAGCAATTCGATTGGCTTACAATCTCCGGGGTCAGCCATTGCCTCTGCAGGTAAATGCCCATTCTAACAGAGCGGTGTCCACGTCGGCGGCCTTCCTGCGCGGAGTCCCGTTGGAGTCGGTATGCCGTGCTGCTATATGGTCGTCGCCGTCTTCGTTTGTTTCCCATTATAAGCTGGATGTGGTGTCCAGGAAGGATGTGGAGTTTGGGAGAGCTGTCCTTTCGTCGGCGCTGGCATGACACCCACCTTCCAAGGTCAGTAGCTCGCTATTCTATCAGATGTGTGAATCCACAGTGACTACGACAGAGAATTATGGGTTGCTTACCTGTAACCGTAGTTCTCTGAGTAGTCACCTGTGGATTCACACATCCCGCCCTCCTCCTCGAGTGTCATGCCCCGCCTTCTGGTCGTTTTGTGCGGCGGAAGAGAACTGCGGGCTAGCCCCACCCACGGGCTATATATACTCGGGGGCGGGGTTGGGTGGGGCCAGCCTTAACCCTTTGGCTTTTGTTTTTTCTAGAAGGTTCCGAACTGTTCTGCGTGGCCGCAGGAATATCAGATGTGAATCCACAGGTGACTACTCAGAGAACTACGGTTACAGGTAAGCAACCCATAAGGACGGTGGGACAGTCAGAGTGGAAGAGCAAACTATTCTTCCATTGTCATGGTCTGACCATCATCTGATCTGCTTAAGATTAGCCGTGCCCTCTAACCTCCGCAGGGGTGGTGGACCCACTAAGATGGTCCGCCCCAGGAGGCTTATGGATGCAGAAGGACTCCTGAGGTCTCTTGGGGATCTTCCTGTCTTGGAGACTGACGATCCTGTTGACACCCTGGTTGAGCGCTATAACAGCGAATTGGCCAGGGCGATTGACACGATCGCTCCCGAACGTCCCTTGATGACACCGATTTCCAGTCTGGCTTCAGGCCTGGGCACAGTACTGAGACGGCTTTGGTCGCCTTGGTGGATGACCTCCGCAGGGAACTGGACAAGGGGAGTATGACCCCACTCGCTCTCTTGGACATCTCAGCAGCTTTCGATACCGTCGATCACGGTATCCTTCTGGGGAGACTCGCTGGGATGGGACTCGGGGGCGCAGTTCTTCTGTGGCTCCAGTCCTCCCTGGAGGGGTGCTCCCAGTTTGTGAAGCTGGGAACTCCTGCTCAGACCTCTGGCCATTGACCTGTGGGGTCCCACAAGGATCTATTCTGTCCCCCATGCTATTTAACATCTACATGAAACCGCTAGCTAGAGTCATCCGGAGTTTTGGAGTACGGTGCCATCTCTACCCAGATGACACCCAACTCCACTACTCATTTCCACCAGATTCCAAGGAAGCCCCTCGGATACTGGACCAGTGCCTGGCCGCTGTTACGATATGGATGAGGAGGAACAAGCTGAAGATCAATCCTGACAAGACAGAGGTCCTCCAGGTCTGTCGTTCCTCCGACCGGGGTATTGGGTGGCAAACTGTGCTGGACGGGGTTACACTCCCCCTGAAGTCACAGGTCCGGAGTTTGGGGGTCGTCCTGGATTCAGCGCTGACACTTGATGCTCAGGAGTCGGTGGTGGCCGAGAGGGCCTTCACACAGTTAAAACTTGTGCGCCAACTGCGACCATACCTCGTGAAGTCTGACTTGACCATAGTGGTCCACGCCTTGGTTACCTCTAGATTGGATTACTGCAATGCACTCTACGTTGGGCTACCCTTGAAGACGGCCTGGAAACTTCAGCTCACCCAGCGATCAGCAGTCAGATTAATAACTGGGGCAAGCTACAGGGAGCGGTCAACCCCCCTGTTTAAAGAGCTGCACTGGCTCCCATTTATTTCCGGTTCCAATTCAAGGTGCAGGTGATCACCTATAAAGCCCTAAACGGTTTGGGACCCGCCTCGGTTGGTGGGCACAAGGGAGAGGGCCTTTTCCGCTGTGGCCCCCGACTCTGGAATTCCCTGCCTGGAGAGATTAGGAAAGCCCCCACCTTGCAGACCTTCAAAAAACACCTGAAAACCTGGCTTTTCCGCTGTGCCTTTGGAGAGTAATTATCTAATCTTTACAATTGCTCTCTTCAATGCCCCGTTCTTGGAGTTATCCCCCTCCCCCATGTAAAGGATACTGTTTCACTTATCTCACCCTGAATTTTTAACACTTTATATTTGTGCCTGTGGCCTGCCCTGTCCTTGTGTTTTTAGATGGCTAGTTACACACTGTTTTTTTATTTATATGTATTTTTATTGTGTTTATTGTTGATGTTTTTGTTTTTATTTTGTTGTAATCTGTTGTTGCTGTTTGGGCTTGGCCTCATGTGAGTCGCCCCGAGTCCCCATTGGGGAGATGGGTGCGGGGTACAAATAAAGATTATTATTATTGTTGTTGTTATTATTTGGAGACCTGCACAGCATCTTTTTTTTTAGGTCTCAGGATCTGAGTGCCTTTTCTTAGATTTTGTTGAACAGAACAAGGAGAAAATTCTGTTAGTAATTTTGTTTGTTCTGATCAAATTGTGTCCAAGGGAATCTTCTTCCTAAACTTTGTCGGCTTTCCTTTCTATCCACAATGCTGCGGCCTCTTTCAAGAAGACACGCCAAATGAGTCTCGAAGAGAAACGACAACGCAGAAAGAACCGCAACTTGGAAACAACATCACCCACGGAGACTTTCTGCTATGCTTTCTGTAACCGAACTTGCCTATCTCAGATTGGCCTTTTTAGTCATCAACGCACTTGTAAAAAGCGTGGGATGAGTCCTTCCTGAATCTTCGTTCGCAAATTCTGACCAAGCTTATTGTTCCTTTTGTGCAAAAGCAGAGGTAGACTTGTTGGTCATGTACTAAAAACTAAAAGGCACAAAATACACATGCAAGCTATCGATGCCCCTCGGTCACTCCATCAAAGGTAAAATACCACGCAAGAGGAGAAAAGAGGCAGTGTTAGAGTCACAAGTCTGCATCTTGCTGCCGATCTTTGCTTAAGGTGAACCCGAGGAAGGGTTGGTCCAGATGAAAGAGCACTCCCCTTTTTGGGAACAAAGGCAAGAAAAGAAATGCAGTCAAACTTGCAGTTTAGTCAAAAGCCAGTGCTGTGATTTGGGCCTTGGACTCAGACTGGATTTTGCATTCTTACTCAGCCATGGAAACCAAATCACTGTAGGAATATTTGATAATATTTGACCAGCATTATTATTATTATTAATAATTTCAACTTAATAACCCGCCCTCCCCGAGGCTCAGGGCGGTTTCCAGCATATATGCAAGACATCAAGATAAAACCTACCAATTAACGACTAAAAATATACTAAGGCCATGCTATTGAGAACACAGCTGCGCTAGGCAGGGCACATCTCTAGGATGGAGGACCACCAACTCCCAAAGATACTACTCTATGGTGAACTCGCCACGGGTCAGCGCAAGAGAGCCGCCCCCAAAAAGAGATATAAGGACTCCCTGAAACAACATCTCAGGCTCGGCCAGATTGATCATCAACAATGGTCCACCCTGGCCTCACATTGGGAGGCATGGAGACGCACTATCCACAATGCTGCGGCCTCTTTCGAGAAGACACGCCGAGTGGGTCTCGAAGAGAAACGACAATGCAGAAAAAAACACAACTTGGAAACAACATCACCCAAGGAGACTTTCTGCTGTGCTTTCTGCAACCGAACTTACGTATCTCAGATTGGCCTTTTTAGTCATCAACGCGCTTGTAAAAAGCGTGGAATGAGTCCTTCCTAAGAATCTTCGTTCGCGAAGTAATGCCGAGAGAGATAGAATGTTATAATGCAGGGTAGGCTGTTCTATATATGAGTTCATGGTAGGATACAGAAGAGAAAATCCCCAGGATGTTTTGGTAGGGTTGAAAGAAGGTACAACTTTTAATATTGTTATAGGTAATACATCTTAGATAGACAAAAGAGAGTTACCGAACTAGTGGTGGAAGAGTCCCTAACGCTGACTCTCACGTCTGTGTATAAGCCATCTTGAGGCAGAGAGAGGTTTCATGATTCTCCCTTCCCAAACAAAGGGTAATAAATCACACTAAATACTTCTGGGAAGGAGGGAGAAGTGACCTTTACATGCAGGCAGGGTTACATGAATTACATAGACTGAAAAAAACATAGACCATGAATTACATAGACTGAAAAAACAGAGCTGAAACCTGACAGGAGGCATGCATTACATAAAGTGTTGATGCTTCTTCACTTTCAACACCCACTGGGTAACTGTGAGCATGTTACACTCTCTCAGCCTCAGAGAAAGGCAAACTCCCCTATGAATAAATCTTGTGAAGAAAGCCCATGACAGGCTTACCTTAGCGTTACCATAAATGACACAAAAACAAAGTGGTGAAATCGTAACTTCTTTTGAGGGCTCTGCTTCTGTCTTAGCCACACCATTTTGTAGAGTACAGGAAGTTTCTTCAAAATCCTTTGTCCAACTATATTACAAGGGTAGCTTGAATTAACTGTTGTGGCCTCCCTTTCTGACTATTCTCCCCTTCCTGATATTCTTGGGTGTTGAAGTGTTTTGCCAGAATTATAATCTGCTAATAGCATTTTAATACACTTTTTTATTTATTTATATTCCGCTCTTCTCACCCCGAAGGGGACTCAGAACTGATTACAGGTACACATACTTAGCAGACAATCCCTGCCGTTTCCACATACACACATATAGACGAACAGAGGCAAACTCTGGCCACCAGGGGGAGCTGACGCACTCCTCGTCTCTCAGCGTTCCCAGCGTCCCTTGTTGTTCCTTCCACATTCCTCAGCGTTCCTGGAGTTCTTAATGGCCTCATAATTCAGTCAAAATTTGCCTCCCCACTTAATGTAGTACCTTTATCTCCTACTTGACAGATACAGCTGTCTTTCGGACTGCAAAGGTCAACAGTAAGCTACACTTAAAGGTTGAGCACCCACCTCGACTCGGGCAGGCCTCAAACTCCTAACCTACTGGTCAGAGAGATCTTATGCAGCTGACACTTAGCCAGCTGTGCCACATTCCCGGTGCCACTCCATTTTAGCCACTTGTCGCCTCTCAGGGCCTGGGCACACTTGACCTCCCTGAACAAACCACACAGCTTTGAGGTACAACACAGTTTTATTGTGCAGGAAATAAGGAAAGCATGAAGGCTAGTACAAAGCCTTAAAGAAGCAGCAATCAGGAACAGCAGGTTAGTATAATTCTACGGCGGGGATTCCAAGCCGGATGCGCAGGAAGAGTCTCCAAACAGATTCCCTTTGATGCGGCAAACGGGCAGCTTGGGAAGCAAGGTAGTTTAGCAGCAAAGTCTTTTCAGGAACAAGGCTTGAGCAAGACGCACACAGAGTTCAGGGATCCAAGGCAGCCCGTTGGAAAGGGCGGGTGTAGCTTAAGGCAGGCCGTTCTCGGCCGGTGCTTCAGAGTAGCATCTTCCTTGAGCAAAAGTTGATCCGAGATGAATCCTATGGTGAGGGACTCACAGATATAGGATTCTGTGACCAGTTCTGGTGCGTCGAACATCAAGCCCAATGATTAATGAGGAACTATATGTTTATTGTTACCTAAGGCCCATCGGAATGTGCCTGCCAATTACCGGGCACAGATGTTCCACGGGGAGTAGTTTATGGCTCCTCCGAAGTGCCCTTGCAAAAGGGAGGTTAGGTTTTGGTAACCTTGGGCCTAGCTATCTTATGCATTCCGTACCAGTTTCACACGAGAATGCAGAGAGGCCCTGCTGGGGCCTGGGAAGCATCAAGCTGACTGTTTAACTACTTTACAGCCCTGATGGCTCAATGTAGACCCAAGCAAATAGGCAGCCTGAAGGCGCTGTGGTGTGACACCACTCCATCACACTTGCCAGGATTTTTAAAAGGAATAATAGAATCAGAGTTGGAAGAGGCCTCGTTTGCCATCCAGTCCAACCCCCTGCCAAGCAGCAGGAAAATCGCATTCAAAGCACCCCCAACAGATGGCCATCCAGCCTCTAAAAGCCTCCAACGAAGGAGCCTCCACCTTGAACGGTCTTTCTTTGAAGGACCTTTCCCATCTGGATTCTTAGCCCACCACTAGAAAGACTGTTTTGGCATTTTTACAAGCTTCCTATCAAACTTGACTTGCATATCACTGCTGCTCCCCAATCCTAGCATTTTTAGAAAGCCTTCCCTTTTCACTGAATTAGTATTTGAAAGGTAAAGGCACAAAAGCCAAAATGTTCAGTTGTGCTTGCTGCTGCCAAATTGCACTACCCCAGCAAGGACCTCAGAAGACTTCAAGGTCCTAGTTATTTCTGGAAGGAAGAGCAGCTGGTAAGAGCAGCATTCGGAGCAGCACGGTTGCATTTAGAACCGCTCTTTGTTTCTCACTGCTCCTAGAAAAATCTTTAATGTTATCTTTCCTCGGTAGAAAGAACGACCTGCCAGGAGTATGTGCATGAAAGAAGGAAGAGGTTGATCAAATTAAAAGCCATTTTCCAACACCAGAAGTATTGGCAAGAGGGAGCATGGGATTCCTAAGGTGAAAGTGTGGCTCAGGTGTGACATCTTAACAAGCTGTTTGGCGGAAAGAAAGGGACAGATGTTGCCAGAGTGGTGTTGACAATACCTGGCCTTGAGAAACTTTTAATAGGAATTACTTTTTGCAGGTCTCGCTTTGATGCTTTCCTTGATCAGAACATTTTTTTGATGCTTCTTTGAGTTGTACAAAGACAGCGCTGGTTTGGGTACTGGCTGGAAGTGATGGGAGTTTTTGATCTTGCCCCATTTGAAGGCTGGTGCAAAATATTTGCCTAGCGATCTCCAGTGTGACCAAACTGCAGATGCACTTATTTCAGCCAAACTGCCCTTTGGAACCCTGGGCCCATCTTGGGGTACAGTATGGACATAGGAAGGAAATTTATTTATTTATTATTTGAACTTATTAGTCGCCACTCCCGTACGGCTCGGGGCGACTTACAAAGTTCACTGGAAATAGCAAACTACAATGTAAAATACAAAATATTAAAGAAATAAAGAAGACAGACAGCAGAGGGGGCTAATCTAGAAGACAGAGAACAAGAGTCTTAGGTAATTCCAGCTAACAGTCCACGGGGTGACCAATGCGCCTTAACTTTCTAACCCGCCACTCCCCGAGGGCTCGGAGCGGTTAACAGAAGGCATAAATGCAAAATAAACAAGTAAGCGACATACAGGACAATACAACAGGATCAAGAGAAAAAGGGGAAGGGCGAAGGGGAGGGGAAGTAAAGGCATGGGTATGGCAATGGGATGCCCAGGCGGACCTATGGAGGCACCACCTTGCCATCGAACGAAGGAAGCATGGGAGGTCTCAAAGAGATCTCTCGCAACTGGCAATAAGTGAGCCGAGTGGCCTGGCTTCCTCTGTCCAGTGGTCTGGGAGGGGGGCGGACCTGCCAGAGGGATGTCTTTTCCGGCTTCGGGCATGTCCAGAGGGGCTTACGCTGCTTAAAACTCGAGCCCAAAAAAGTTCTGGATCGTAGTGATCTCCAGGACACGGGTTCGAGTGAGAGGGGTCTCCACTCTCTCAAGCAATTAGCAGAAAACGTGGTGGGTCCAGGGGGTCGGCCTTGGTAGGTGGCCGACCCACACTGCTGGACCATGGTAAAATCAGGGGAGGTTCTCGGCTTCCGGCGCCGCTTCCGCTTCCTCCGACGGCCCTGTGGCTTGACAGTCATGACGGCCATTTGAATTTCTGGCTGAATTTCTAGAGAGCCAGGTGGAGGTGATAGTCCGTCCCCCATTCCGGCATCTCTAGGGGCAGGCGCCATCATATCAGGTTCGGCCCGAATCCCCTGGATTGGGCGCAGGTCCGCCTGGTGCCGTGGGCTCCTCCCCGGGACCCTCATAGTGGCCACCAAGGTGTCCACGGCTCCAGATGCGTCCTCAGTGAACTCAAAGGATGGCACCTGGGAGCACCGGATGCCTTGAGAGGGGACGAGCTGCCTCTCTTGGGAACGGGCGATTCTTCGGCCAATGGCTCTCTCAGGGGTGTCAGGCTTGGGTATGCTGGAGTCCAATCTGGTCCAGCTGCCCGGAGTCAGGCCCCAGAAGGTCCTAGTTCGGTAGATCCTGGGCTTTGGCTTCCCTGGTGGCTTTCCGGTGGCCACTGGGGCTTTAGTGGTTACCCCAGGCAGTCGGTCTGCCATTCAGTCCTGGTGTCGGGTAGTCAGATAGGCAACGTTATGCCTCTCTGGGCCGCCAGAGGCCGAGCCTTGTCTGCACTTCCTGTGACGCCGTTTCCGCTTTCGATGGCGTTGCATCCGTTTCCGGGCCACGGCTGGAGAAGACGTCCGGACGGCTTCGGCGTCTTCAAGGCCGCCTGCCATTTTGGAGGACTCACCAGCCACCAGAGTTGTCGTCGATTGAGAACCCCCATGATGGGGGGGAGGCTCCTGGGCACCGGCCCACTCTCCAGGCAGCATTGGCATCGGTGCTCGACCGCAGTCATCCTTCTCGTCATCCACCATACCGGGTCCCTGGCTGAGGCCAGACTCCCGAGCCAGCTCCGCAGTAGGGTCATGTATCAATTTGCAAATGAGCTTCTATGCCTTCGATGATTATGTAGCAAAGGGAAACTGGTTATGCAGGAATTTGACAGCTGCCTGGGTACCTTACAAATGCTGTGTGAAATAAGCTGTGTATATAATACAATTATGACAGTCTGTAGTTATTACAGTTCCTGTCTTTTGGTTGATGCATGATAAGAAAGGACAGCATTTATTGATTATAGCTAACCCATGTAATTCCTTTGCTTCTAGAGCACAGTTTCTCAAACTCTGCTCCTTCTGATGTTTTGGACTTCAACTCCCACAATTCCTAGCAGCTGCTAAAGTCGCTGGGATTTTCTGGGAGCTGAACTCCAAAACATCTGGAGGAGCAGAGTTTGAGAAATACTGTTCTAACGAATTTCCTCAAAGCTTAGAAAAAACACATTTTAGGGTAACAGCTCCTATCATTTTCCAATCAGCATAGCTGGCCTAGGTTGTGGTAGCCCAGAAGGCAATGTCCTATGCTCTCTTTATTCCTTCTGTCAGCCACTCTAGTGATGGGGATGGCACAGTGTCAGCTCACTATAGCCACTCCTAAATGAAGACACGGAGAGTCATCTGAATATCACTAGGAATCTTTACTATAGGATACTAACATGCAAGAAGCTTGGAGTGCCATTACGAGATGGGGCACTCCCTTATATACCTTTCCCCCACATTCGCAGAAGCAACATCCCGCGCAAACCCCAAAGCCTGCGAAAATCTCCCGCCGAGTTCACTGGTTCTCAATTCCCATGCAGGCAGTGCCAGGTGCACTATCTCTCGATGATGCCAGTGGCCTTGAGTTTGGCTGCTGGAATTCAAGCACCAAATCTCAAACTCTGACCGCACAGACTGATCTCTTTTGTCCTGAGCAGTGTTTTTTCACCTTTCTCTGGATGGAATAGAGGAGCAACAGACTCACTTATGGGTGATCCTTCATGTGCCAGTGGATGAGGCAGATGGGAGGCATCTGCTTTTTGGTTCTTTGGCACAGTGGACGAGGGGAGAGGGGGGAATAACTGATAAGTTTTTTTTTAAAGATTTTTTATTGTATTGTTATACTACATTTACTCTTACTTTACATTGCTTTAGTTACAATACATTTTTCTTCCCCCCCTGACCCTCCCCCTCCCCCTCCCCCCGTTGACAAGTTAGTCCTTCCTTTATTTGAGCCATCGTTGCATTCTGTCCAGTTTTTCCCCCCAATGTTCATCTTCTGGTTTAGCTTCCTGTATCCAGTTTTTGAAGGGTAACCATATTTCTTTGATTTTCTTCTGCTTTTCTGTCCATAGTTTTTCATTTCTTATAATGTCCATAATTTCCAGCTGAACTTGTTCCCACACATATTCATACCATTTTTTCAAGGGTCCATTTCTTTTTTTTTCCACCCCAGGCAATCACGGCATGTGCCGCTCTAAACATCATCATAACTAATTTTTGTTCTTGCGCTTTGATTTTACTATCCCCGCATATCCCTTTTTAAGAGAATATCCATATTTAAATCATTTTTTATTTTTGTATATAGTTCGATCTTCCTAAAAATTTGATTCCAGAACCTTTGTGTCTCCTTACACTCCCACCAGAGATGTGAGTACCAGGCTTCTCTACTCCCACAGTGCCAACATTTCGGATTTAGACCCTGGATCATATGTGCCAGTTGGATTGGTGTCCTGTACCATTTTGTTATTACTTTCTGCTCTAGTTCCCTATATTTTTCTATTTTTATTTTATTTAGTCCATTCCTTTATCCTATCTATTCTTTCTTTCCCTAGGCCTCCTTCCTTTTCCCACCTATTTTCCATCCTTTTATACATAAATTCCTTATCTTCCAGCATTCTTCCATATATTTTGCCTAACCCTTTTGCCTTCCACTGGATCTTTCTTTTAATATCCTATCTATTATATTTTCACCAATTGCTATCTTCCTTTTTTATTTGTTCCCAAATGCCTCTCAATGTTAGCCAAAATCTTTCTCCTCCTAAGTTTTTCAACTGACTCCATTCCATTAGTACATTCTTTTCGTTATATAAGTCTTTTATTTTACAATATCCCCACTGTTCCAGTTTCTGATGACGCTTTATCCTCTTTGTTTCTCAGACTCTATCGGGCTTCCTTGAGAAAAATGGCATCCATTTCTTTTCCATTTCTCCCATATTTTTAAAGCTATTTTCCTCGGGCCTATTGTAGTCCCTATAACCTCTGTCTATTATTGTGTGAAAATTCCATATTCACCTTGAGCCTTGTTTACTTCATTTTCTATTCTTATCCATTTTGCTTGATTTTCTTCTTCTAGTTCTAAAATTGTCTTCAATTGGAATAACTGATAAGTGAGTCTGCACAGTAAATACCAAACTGTCAGTTTGATTTGGATAGGATTCTTATGGTACTTGTCATCTATAGGGTCATTCCTACCTGCCTGAACTCATAAATGCCTTTCATTGAAGTATACAAAAGAGAAAGAAGAGTGTGGCAGTACCTTTAAGAGTCACTGGTTTTATTTTAGCATCAGTTTGGTGGTCATGAACCCCCACTTTCAGAACTTGACAATGGCCAGTTAGTATTAATGTGGAAAACAATTAATCTTCTTCAAGTTAATTGAATATGTAAAAATCTTTGAAGATCCAAAAGAGCTGTATCACTTCCCCAGCCCTTTAAAAATGTAGGGCAAGGACTCTTTCTGGATCTCATTACAGCCTGTCCCACTCCCACCACTGTGTACGTTAAATATCATTCTGTATGGATGAAATAAAAACCAGTTACTCTTAGAAGTATTGTCACACTCATGTTTTTCACACCCCTCTTTTGGGTTTTTTTCCGGAACTGTCTTGTTTGATAGAAGAAGGACAGTGGCCATTTTTATTTAGTTCCAAGTGAGCAAGACCAGATTGCATGTAAAGCAGGGGAAGGTGAGTCTTCATTGTCCAAAGACCAGATGCAATCCCAGCGGAGGGTGCCTCTAGGCAGACACTCAACAGCAAAAAGAACACAGAGCCTTGATTTTTAAAAAGTACAATTTGTCTTTTTCAAATAAGTTTGTGAGGTTTGGGTTGGGACTTCGTTTGCCTTTTTGGTTTTCATTTTGCTGTATTTGAACTAAGCTGGAAATGTAATGAACTGCAGGGGCGGGCTATTCGGGTGATCTCGGGCAGGGGCAACTGGGACGGTAGCCGTAGGTCTTATGAGAGAGGACGGACGAATCGTGTAAGGGCTCGCCCACCCTCTGACCTACGTGCTATTCCAAGACACGCAGATGGAGAGCTCTCATCTACCTCTCCTCCAACTCTGATACTAGCCAATACCAGATCCGTGCGTAATAAACCGCTACCATCAGGGATTTCTTGCTGGAGAGGAAGGCCGATCTGGCCTGCCTCCTCACAGAAACATGGCTCCAGGAGGAGACGGGGTCATCTTGCACGAGCTGGCATCTCCTGGGTTCACGGCTGTTATCAGATGAGGACAGAGAGGCGGGGGAGGTGTTGCCATCCTCAGTCGAGACAATTTTAATTCTAGGACGATTCCGTAGCGAACATTCCAGGCATGGAGTGCTCTGGCCTGGTGGGACTCAGAGAGTGTGGCCTTCCTGCTGGTGTACCGTGCACCCAACGCACCGGGGGGAGTCTACCCAGGCTGCTGGAGGTGGTGGCGGAGTGGGCATTGCGTTCCCAGGCTTATGGTTCTGGGGACTTTAATGTCCGCGCCGACACCGCCTCGACAGTAGCCTTGGATCTGGTGTCTACCATGGAGGCACTAGGTCTCTCACTGTGTAAGACCGGTCCCACTCACCAGGCTGGGCACACCTTGGATTTGATTTTCGCTGCCGGAATTGGTGTGACCCCAGCCTCTATTATAGAGGTTCCATGGTCGGATCACAAGGTCCTAGAAGTCCGTCTGGAGCTGGCTTCACCTCTCGGCCAGGGTGCCGAACCTATTATGGTTCGCCCGAGGAGACTTATGGAACCCACTGCTCCTGAATGCTCTAAGGAATGGGAGCCCCCAGCGATTCCGTCGATGGGCAGGTGGAATACTGGAATGCCAGTCTTTCCGCCGCCTGATGAAATGCCCTCAGACGCTCTCTC
>JARBWK010000001.1:4363266-4572568 GCA_030556195.1 Anolis apletophallus
CACTTCTCAGCACAATCTCTTCGAGAGCCCCACCCAAGGTTAGATAACAAAGCTTTATACTAACGCTGAGGAAGTTTAGGCCAGGTGTCCTTCGTCACTTCCCACTCTACATAAAGCTTAAAGATATACATACACAAATTAACATTTAATTACTATGGTACATTCTATCAATTCTAACAGTATTGTCTTATTTGCTACTGTGTTGCTACTGTGTTGTTTTACTGTAAGCCGCCCCAAGTCCCTTCAGGGAGATAGTGGCGGGGTATAAATATATTATTATTATTATTATTAGTGTTAATTGAATAGAGCTTTTGGCAATTTCTGAGCACTTTTCAAAAGCAGTCTTTCCCTCGCTCCTTTTAGTGTACTAAAGTAATCCATATGAAATGTAACTAAGGACTGAGTTACTATGGTGCAACCAGATATTTATAGAAATACATTCAGCTGCTGTGTGGCACAGCAAATTAAACCACTGAGCTGCTGAACTTGCTGACTGAAAGGTGTGCAGTTCAAATCTGGCAAGCGGGGTGAGCTCCCATGGTTAGCCCCAGCTTTCCACAGATGTTTGAAAGCATGCAAATGTGAGTAGATCAATAGGTACCGCTTCTGCGGGAAGGTAATATCACTCCATGCAGTTATGTTGGCCAAATGAGCTTAAAGGTGTCTACGGGCAACACTGGTTCTTCATCTTAGAAACGGAGATGGGCACCGCCACCCCAGAGTGGGACACAACTAGACTTGATGTCAGGGGAAACCTTTACCTTTACCTTAGTGTGTGCGCATGTGTTTGTACTTTCAAGTTAGCTATGAATATCATCGGATTTTTTTAAAAGCAAGGAATACTAGTCAGAGATGGTTTTGTCAGTTCCTTCTCCGAAATATAGCTTACGTTCAGGACTTAGCATTCGTTGATGGTCCCCATGCAAGTACTAACATGCTTAGCTTCCAAGATCAGATGGGATCTGGTGCCTTTAGGGTGGTGAGAGTTGCTTTAATTGTGCCAATATTCTCCTGGTCATGCCTGAAATCTGGGACGGCATGCATAGATCCAGGAATACATCTGGTCGTCTGTCGAGAGTGCTTTTGTTATGTGTTCCTACATAGTGGGGGGAGGGGGGGTTGAACTGGATAGCTTTTGGGATCTTTCCCAATTTTGTGTTTGCATGATAAAGTTATGTCTTGATAAGTTACAATTCCACCTGAACATGTTTAGGAGATTCTACAGGAACATTAGGAAGAACTTCCTGGCTGTGAAAGCTCTTCAGCAGTGGAACTCTCTGTCCTGGAGTGTGGTAGAGGTTACTTCCTTGAAGGCTTATAAATAGAGGCTAGATGGCCATCTGTTAGGGGTGTTTTGAATGTGATTTCACTGCTTCTTGGCAGAATGGGGTTGGACTGGATGGCCCACCAGGTCTCTTCCAACTCTATGATTCTATGAAGCATGATTGAGCCACATTATAATTGCTATGTGGAACTACAAGTAACTATTTGCTTCCAAGGTGCAGGTAGCAACGCCGGGGGAGGGGGGGGAGTGAAATGCAAAATTAGCTCATATCCCTGGTGGCCACAGATTGTTTGGTTGTTCTTCTGCTTGTAAAGTGCCATGTACAGTGATTACATAAAGGAATAACTAAATCGACATAAATTATCTGGCCTCTCTGGAAATTCTTGCAAAATGGTGTCATGACCCTCTGGACCTTGGATGCCCTTCCATCCAGTTGGAATTTGGGTAGGTGGGCACAGCCTAGTTCCCTTGCATGAAGAACCTGGAAAGGTCCACCCCACTGGAGTGGCCAACTCACTGTCACGATGCAAGACCTAGGCCGGCCCCTTAATCACACACACAGAGACGATAATCAGCTAACTACTTTATTGAAGTATAAAAACAGTTGAAAAGGTAATTGTCCATAAAAAGTATCAAAAGTAATCCAAAAGGTAAAAGGTATAGTCCAAAAGGCAAACTTGGCAATGGAGATTCAAAGATTAGGCAAGGTTCCGCTTGGCTAGCGGATCAAGGAACAAAACAAGGTTACACGATACAAACTCTTCTTGGCAGGCCACTAGCCCCAAACTTAGCTACGTGGACTTAGCTTCGCTACACGTCCATATAGGAAAGACGTGGCCGAAGTACTGAGGATCCTTTCCCACGGATCCTATACTTAATCCCCTTGGCGAGGCCCCCGACGCTCTAGGCTTCTCCTCCTCCAATCTGTGCTGCGGGACCTCGGTCGGTCTAGGCTGTGGAACCAACCCCTCCTGCTAGCCTCAATGCTCCGTCTCCTATCAAAGGTTCGACCTTGCCTCCCAGCACCTGGTTCCCTATCTTCGTGAGAGTCGAACTCCCCATCTGCTTCCCGGGCCTCTCCCTCGGTCATTTCCCACATTCTTTCTTGCGAGCCTCGCCCCCCCGGCCGTTCATAATCTTCACTATCAGTGCTTTCGAATTCCGACTGGCCTTCCTGCTTTTCGTAAGGATCAGGCCAGCCGTCATCCCAGGCCAGGCTTTCTGTGGGAGAAGAAGGCCCAGCTATCTCAAAATCCCCTTCTTCTAGCCCCTCTAAATCCTCTTCCGAATCAACTGGCTCCAATGCGAGTGGAACCCCCGGTGCTGCCCCCTGCCCTCCAGGCACAAACGAGAACTGGTGTGCTACACTCACACCCCAAAACCTCCATTCCCCATCACCTCTGTAGTCCTCCAAAGTTAAAGGGTTGCCTTGGTGTCTCCCCTGGACATGTCTACAGGGCTGTACTGCCCGGGATCCATTCAGGAGTCTCCTCAGAGTAGCCCATTTCCCTCTCCATCTAGGATTCTGTGAAATCAGTGATATCATACTGGAGTTTCCTTCCGAAGTTCTTGTGTTCCAGAGCGGCCTCTCTAACATGGATTTGACTTGGGAAGGCGAAACGTTCTCCCGTCGCTTTCTGAATATTGTCATTACTGTTATCAGAACATGTGTGCATTTATATTTTGCAGTGACAAGCTGGCTTGCCTTGTGTCGATCGTGGAAGCGCCTAGTTGGCAGATGGTAGCATGGATCCCATGGGTGGATGCAATCTGTGCTTTAGTTGAGGTGGTATCTCATCTCCTGGCCTCTCCTTCGCATGGCAGTAATTTGGAAATATAGCTTTCCCCCTTGGAGTAGTCCTTCTCTCTACCTCCCCTTACCATTTGCAAAGCATCTATTGCAGACGATCAGTGGCTTGCCCTGCGTTGCTTGATTTTCAGGATCCCAAAGTTGTTTTGCTCTTATCTAGCAGGTGGAGAAGGCTGTAATTGCATGCATGTAAGATAAAATGCAAAAAGGTTGCTGCCGCCATTAATCTTTTTTGCAGGAGTCAAGTTTTCAGGGGAGCTGAAATGCACTGATTGATTGCAAAGAACAGAGTGTCAAATAGTAAGGAGGAGGAGGAGATGGCTAGGACATGAAGCTTGAGGAGCAGAAAGCCCAGGTACAGGCGCAGCTGACTCGTGCGCCAGCTGCACCCGTACCTTGGGAAGTCTAATCTGGCTACTGTCATCCACGCTCTGATCACATCCCGTATAGATTACTGCAACGCGCTCTTCGTGGGGCTGCCTTTGAAGACAGTTCGGAAATTGCAACTAGTCCAACGGGTGGCAGTCAGATTACTAACTGGAGCGACATACAGGGAGCATACCACCCCCCTGTTGTGTCAGCTCCACTGGCTGCCTGTCCATTTCCGAGCTCAATTCAAAGTGCTGGTTTTGACCTTTAAAGCGCTATACGGTTCTGGCCCAGCTTACTTGTCCGAACGCATCGGCCTCTATGTCCCACCTTATAATTTAAGATCATCCAGGGAGGCCCTGCTCTCGTTCCCGCCAACTTCTCAAATGCGGTTGGTGGGGACGAGAGATGGGGCCTTCTCGGTGGTGGCTCCCTGTCTGTGGAACGCGCTTCCAAGCGACATATGATCAACCCCATCCCTCCTGGCATTTAGGAAAAAAGTGAAATCTTGGCTGTGGGACCAGGTGTTTGCACATTAGCACAATGCAGCACTTTGGATTGGATTTGTAATGGCAAGTTGATGGATATGGCTCAATGCTCCTGTTATGGACGGAACACTGTTTTTAACTCAAGTGAATGTATATGATGTATTAATGTTAATTGTATTTTAATGTATTTTAATGCTGAATGTTTTTGGTTTTATATTGTACTAGCTTGGGGACCCGGCAGTGCGCGGGTCATTTGAGAAGTGTAGTAGGATGTAGAGTGGGTCATGGGGGCTCTGTGTGCCAAGTTTGGTCTTGATCCGAACCAAAGGGATTTAAAGTACTACAAATCTCATAATCCGTGGTCCATCTCCCCCAAACCGCACCAGGATGCAAAGGGGGTCAGGGGGGTTATGTGTGCCAAGTTTGGTGGAGGTCCATCACCCGCGCTGGTCGCTGTGGCCTGTGAAAGTGGCAGCCAAATGTGAGCGCTGCCACATACAAACAAACATACATACAGACTTTCCGCTTTATTATATATAGAGAGATTTATATTGTTTCGGCATTAAATTGTTGCCTTTTGTTAGGCCGCTCGGGGGTTGAGAAGAGCCGGGTAGAAATGTTGGAAATAAATAAATAAATAGGTCCTTCTCTGGAGGTGGTCAGTAAATCTGCAAGGTAGGAAGAAGAATTAAGAGGTTTTTGTACCACAGCCAACTCAGGCAAGCTCTATGGTACAAGAAGTCCCAAGCATCCTATTCTTCTCTTGCCAACCTTTCATTTCCACATCCAAAACATCCAGTGAAACATTCACTTTTGCCAACTATGACATGAGGCACTGCCTGTTTGAAAGCTCTCCCACCTGAGTGAGCTTCGTGCCGCAAAGGCTCATTTTAACTACCATATTTTCCGGCATATAAGACTACTTTTTAACCCAAGAAAATCTTCTCAAAAGTCAGGGGTCGTCTTATACGCGGGAGTTGACTTATACACCAGGATTCGTCTTATATGCCAGGAGTCATCTTATAGAGCGGGTGCTGAAACTTTCAATCCAGATTAGAGAATCTGTTGTTGCCGCATATGGTGCCCCCCCCCCTTCAAAAATGGCAGTGGCCGCGTCCCTGCCATATGCAGCAACTGTATGAAAGCATTAAGGGCGACGCTGTACAAGTACGGTAGGAAAAAAATCCGTTCATCAGGATTCGTGGACTTAATGCGGTCCCGATGGTGAGGTGAAGGGGCGCCTCACCGGGAAGGTGTAAGTGAAAAGCGGAGGAGGCTGCAGGCATCTGGGGCGCCCACAGGCCCGGATTACCCATAAGGCCAGACTAGGCCATGGCCTCGGGCGGCAGGTTTTGGGGCAGCAGATTCGGCCCCCCGAAAACATTTTTTTTATAAAACCACCCCCTCGCAGCGCTTTCCCTGCCCTCTCCTGAGAGAGTCGTCATACCTCGGGAGAGGGCAGGGGAGAGTGCTGCGAGGGGCGGGGAGGAGGGAATGGCGCCCTCCCTCGCCTGGGCCGCCCCTTGCAAAGGAAGGAGGCGGCGAGGAGGAAGGGAAGCTCCGCCCCGCCGGCGGGGATGCATGCATGCGCTCGCACGCCCGCCAGCAGGCTTTCCTTCCTCCTCCTCCTGGCCGCCTCCTTCCTTCGCAAGGGGGCGGCCCAGGTGGCCAGGAGGAGGGCGGGACTTCCCTTCATCCTCCTCGCGCCTTCCTTTCGGTCGTGGGAGGAGGAGGAGGAGGAGGAGGTGGTGGACGGAAGGCTTTCCTTTTGGTCGCGGGAGGAAGAGGTGGACGGAAGGCGCGCGGCACTGCTCGTGGTGCTTCCGTCCGCCACCTCCTCCACCTCCCGCGACCAAAAGGAGGGCGCGAGGAGGAAGGCGGGACTTCCCTTCCTCCTCGTGCCTTCCTTTCGGTCGCGGGAGGAGGAGGCGGCAGACGGAAGCCCCACGAGCAGTGCCGCGCACCTTCCATCCACCTCTTCCTCCTGTGACCAAAAGGAAAGCGCGAGGTGGATGGAAGCTGCGGGGCCGGCGCCGCGCGGCTTCCGTCCACCTCCTCGGGCCCTCCTTCCTGGTCGCGGGAGGAGGAAGCGACAGAAGCCGCACGGCACCGGCCGCCTCCTCCTCCCGCGAACGGAAGGAGGGCGCGAGGAGGCAACGGAAGCCGCACGGCCGGGGCTGCTGCCGCACATGCACAGCAGCACCCTGGGGGTGTGGCTTCCCACGCCCTGGGGGCGTGGCTTCCCACGCCCTGGGGGGGCGGCGCGGGGCGTCTTGGCCTTGGGCAGCCGAAGATGCTAATCCGGGCCTGGGCGCCCAGGGTATGGAAAAAAAGGGACAGAGTGGCTCTGGGCCCAGAAAAAAACACCTCTTTTACCTGTCTAGCCCGCCCTTGTATCCTATCACCGTACCTTCTCCTTGCCTCTCAGATCTCGCTCCTGAGGACTGCAGTGAAGCAGTGCAGGTGCGCAGGTGCGAGATCTGAGAGGCAGAGAAGGAGGTACAATAATAGGAATATTGCCATATTGAAATCAAATCTGATGCTTTTCAAATTTTTATTTGGTGTGCGTTGGAAGAGGGGTAGTCTGATACGGCGAGAATATCCCAAACTCTATATTTTGACTGGAGAAGTTGGGGGTTGTCTTATATACCCAGTCATCTTATATGCTGGAAAATACGGTAAATGTGCATCTTCACTTTAACTGCCATGGCTCAGTCCCAGTTTGGTGAGACACCAGTGCCCTTTGGCATGATTCCATCCATAGCCTTGAGCCCTGGCAGGGAAAGTGATGTCAAACTGCATTCATTCTACAATGTAGTTGCATTCCAAACTGTGCACTGCAGAACTCATAAGTAATTCCAGGCAGTCCCCGAGTTACAAACACTCGACTCATAGTTAAAAATGGGGTGACACAAGAAGTGAGAGTACTCTAGCCCCAGGAAAGGGAATTTCACTCCCGAAGGAGTTATCATGGGGGAAAGGGGTCTCCACTGAAGCTGTATCACCAATCCTTATTTCCATAACAAGCCAAAATTTTCAAAACAGGGACAGAAAGTGAGGTGTAATCTTCTGAACAGGGGCACAGGCAGCAAAAAAAAAACGCACAGGGGTGTCAACCCTTCCCTATACTATCCAAAGCTCATTCTTGGCTTTTCTTCAGAAATGAAGATTAGGAAGGACTCATCCCACGCTTTCTACAAGCTCGTTGATGACTTTTTCAGAGGTTAGATGTGTCCTTCGAAGCTGTGCAATGGATTTTTCTGGTGGAGCGCAGCATGCACAGAACTGGCTTCACCCTTTAAACCAGTGGTTCTCAACCTGTGGGTCCCCAGATGTTTTGGCCTTCAACTCCCAGAAACCCTAACAGCTGATAAACTGGCTCAGAATTCTGGGAGTTGTAGGCCAAAACACCTGGGGACCCACAGGTTGAGAACCACTGCTTTAAACCAAAGGATCATTTGCCGGGACCTAGCAAGCTTGGACGGTGGCAGCGAGGTCCTCAGGTCGTAGGTTTGGTTCAAGTTTCCATATCTTTGATGGTTGACCTTACAGGGTTAGACGAGCACCATCTGCCCGGGTTTGAAATTAGAGTTTTCTTTCTCTTAGGATGGTTGCCAAAAGGCCGGAGAGCCCATCCTGTCCCTTGACGCTCTTTGTCAGACCCTTCAGTTGTGGCCTGTCTGGCATGGGAGGCCTTACCGGTGGCTATTATGCCACCGCCAGCATAGCTCACAACTTCATTAGGGTACTCAATCATCTCCCCCACGACAAGGAGGCGCCAAAGCTCATATATATTATATACTAGCTTGGGGACCCGGCCCTGCCCGGGTTATTTGAGAAGCGCAGCAGGATGTAGAGTGGGTCATGGGGGCTCTGTGTGCCAAGTTTGGTCTTGATCCATCATTATTGGGAGTTGCAGTGGTATCATGAAATTACTGAAGGTAGTGCAAGTCCCATCATCTCTGCCCCCCAAAGTGTAGTAGGATGTAGATTGGGTCAGGGGGCTCTGTGTGCTAAGTTTGGTCTGTATTGGTGAATGGATGAGGGATGCATTGTTTTTTGGAAGTGAGTGAAGGTACTTCAAGTCCCATCATCCGTGGTCCGTCTCACAGTAAACTGCACCAGGCTGTAGAGTGGGTCATGAGGGCTCTGTGTGCCAGATTTGGTGTTGATCAGTCATTGGATTAGGTTTGTAGCAGGATTGGGAAGTGAGGGAAGGTACTGCAAGTCCCATCACCCATGTTCTGTCCCCCTCCAAACTTCAGTAGGATGTAGAGTGGGTCACTGGGGCTCTGTGTGCCAAGTGTGGACTTTCTCTGTGTTTTTGGGGGGCCACAGTGGTCTTTGAGAACAGAGGGGTGTGAAAATACTACAAATTCCATCATCCATTGTCAGTCCTCCCCCAAACCTCACCAGGACGTGAAGGCAGTCATGGGGGTTATGTGTGCCAAGTTTGGTCTCAATTGGTAGTGGATGAGGGTCGCAGCAGACTTGGGAAGTGAGTAGAGGTACTTCAAGTCCCATCATCCATGGTCCACCCTCCTCCAAAGTGCACCAGAATGTAGAGTGGGTCATGAGGGCTCTGTGTGGCAAGTTTGGTGTTGATCAATCATAGGATTAGGTTTGTAGCAGTCTTGGAAAGTGAGGGAAGGTACTGCAAGACCCATCATCCATGTTCTGTCCCCACTCCAAACTTCAGTAGGATGTGGACTGGGTCACTGGGGCTCTGTGTGCCAAGTGTGGTCTTTATCAGTGTTTGTTGGGGGCCACAGTGGTCTGTGGGAACAGAGGGGTGTAAAAGTACTACAAATCCCATCATCCATTGTCAGTCCTCCCCCAAACCTCACCAGGACGTGAAGGCAGTCATGGGGGTTATGTATGGCAAGTTTGGTCTCGATCAGTGATTGGATGAGGGTTGCAGCGGACTTGGGAAGTGAGTAGAGGCACTTCAAGTCCCATCATCCATGGTCCACCCTCCTCCGAACTGCACCAGGACGTAGAGTGGGTCATGGGGGCTGTGTGTGCTGAGTGTGGTCTGTATTGGTCCTTTTTGGTGGCCTCAGTGGTCTGTGGGAACCAAAGTGTTGGAAAGTACTACAAATCCCATAATCCGTGGGTCATGTCCCCCGACCCGCGCCAGGGCGTAAAGGGGGTTAGGAGGTTATGTGTACCAAGTTTGGTGCAGGTCCATCACCCGCGCTGGTCGCTGTGGCCTGTGAAAGTGGCTGGCCCATATCCGCCCTGGCCTGTGAAAGTGGCTGGCCCATATCCGCCCTGGCCTGTGAAAGTGGCTGCCACATATCCGCCCTGGCCTGTGAAAGTGGCTGCCACATATCCACCCTGGCCTGTGAAAGTGGCTGCCACATATCCGCCCTGGCCTGTGAAAGTGGCTGCCACATATCCGCCCTGGCCTGTGAAAGTGGCTGCCACATATCCGCCCTGGCCTGTGAAAGTGGCTGCCACATATCCGCCCTGGCCTGTGAAAGTGGCTGCCACATATCCGCCCTTCCGCCCTCCGCATACACACAAACATTCCGTTTTATAAAGGTATACAGATACTAGCTGTACCCGGCCACACGTTGCTATGGCCCACTCTGGTTAAGTGGAACAGAAAGAAAAGAGAAAGAGCTGGTTTCCAATATATGTAATTTCATAATGTTTGTGGGTATACAATATCTTTGTTGTTCAATTGTCTGTGAAATAATAATAGTAATTGTCTAAATAATAATACTAGCCTATATAATCTATGTAATAATAATACTAGTGTATATCATGATAATAACAATGATATTGGTCTATATAATAATGATCAGTGTGTTTTGGGGAAACCCTTTCCTTTCTTTCCCTATCTATCTTTCCTTTCCTACCATTCAAGGCAAGGAGGTTGAGCGGGGCCTACCTCCTTGCCTGCCTCCTTTCCTCCCTCCCCCGGACCCGTTCCCCCATCCCTCTCCCGAGACTGGATTTCCCTACCTGTCCCACAGCCCTTTTGCCGCTCTTCTTCTCCCAGTTCTGCTCCAGAGGGAGGCAGGCAGGCAGGGAGGCAGGCTCGTGGGGGTCACGGATCCCAAATGGCGGCTCCAGCCCTGACAGGTTCACTTTGCAATGTGTTTCCTGAACGTCCACCAGATGGCACTGTTTTTGATGCCATGCATGTTTTTACCTGTCACAAGTGTGACATCTATATAATAGTTGGTGTTTGAATACATAAAAAGATTCACCTGTTCGAATGCTACGTTGTGTCCAAATTTCAAAGCAGTCAGTGAAGAATTTTGGGAAATTTGAGGTCATTCACAAACGGACATTTACATTTTTATTTATATAGACACACACACACATGGCTGAAGTGACACTTAAAAATGGACCTGTTCCTTCTTACAAACAAATTCAACTTACAAACAATCCTACAGAACCTATCTTGTTTGTAACTTGGGGACTGCCTGTACTTCTGTGTAAACGTATGGTGTATCATACACTTAATTGGTTGAATTGTTTCCACAAACCCGGCTTTGAAAGGCGAAGGAGAAGTCAGCAGTGTTTAAGCAAAGGTTGGACGGCCATCTGTCAGGGATGCTTTATTTCTGGGTTCTTGCATTGATAGTGGGACTAAATGACCCATAGATTGCCTTCCACTTCTACCGTTCTGTGATTCATCTCCCACATGCTGTCGAGAACAGGCAGATCCTTGTCTTTAGTAGTAACGCATAAGAACGTTCAGGGCTTGCTTGAGGCCCTGAAGTCACTCCCACTCTCTCTCTCTCTCTCTCTCTCTCTCTCTCTCTCTCTCTCTCTCTCTCTCTCCTTCTTTCTTTCCTTCCTTCCTTCCTTCCTTCTTTCCTTTCTTCTTTCCTTCTTTCTTTCCTTCCTTCTTTCCTTCTTTCTTTCCTTCCTTCCTTCCTTCTTTCCTTCCTTCTTTCCTCCTTTCCTTCCTTCCTTCTTTCTTTCTTTCCTTCCTTTTTCCTTCCTTCCTTCCTTCTTCTTTCCTTCCTTCCTTCCTTCTTTCCTTCCTTCTTTCCTCCTTTCCTTCCTTCCTTCTTTCTTTCCTTCCTTTTTCTTTCCTTCCTTCCTTCCTTCCTTCCTTCCTTCTTCTTTCCTTCCTTCCTTCCTTCTTTCCTTCCTTCCTTCCTTCCTTCTTTCTTTCCTTCCTTCCTTCTTTCTTTCCTTCCTTCTTTCCTTCCTTCCTTCCTTCCTTCTTTCTTTCTTTCCTTCCTTCCTTCTTTCCTTCCTTCCTTCCTTCTTTCTTTCTTTCCTTCCTTCTTTCTTTCCTTCCTTCTTTCCTCCTTTCCTTCCTTCCTTCTTTCTTTCCTTTCTTTCCTTCCTTCCTTCTTTCCTTCCTTCTTTCTTTCTTTCCTTCTTTCTTTCTTTCTTTCCTTCCTTCCTTCCTTCTTTTCTTCCTTCCTTCCTTCTTTCTCTCTATCTCTCTTTCTTTCTTTCTTTCTTTCTCAGAGAAGTATAAACTGAAGCAGGAATTCACATGTATCTTGCACGGTATATTGTGGACAGGATTTTGCCTAGGAGCTGAGAACTGATTGATGCGGGATAGAGATATTGAGTCCTAAAAATCTGCTGTGGTTGGAGAGTATCCTGATAGTAAAGGGGTGGAGTGGCAACGAAATCAAGTAATTGGAGGTACTTAATGGTCCCGACCCTCGCCTGCCTTGTCACCTGGAAGCTATGTTGTATTATATATGGTGTGGACTGTACAACCTTTCTGTATTCTAAAACTGCTTCTGCCTTCATTGAAAAGCAATGGGGGAGAAGGGAAGGAGGAGACTTCCTGCCCTGATTAAAGAATCGCAGCCACTCTTTGAGCAAATGCATTTCCACATTTCAGGCTCACTGAAAAATACGCTCAGCCATGATTACAGGAATAAAATACAGCCTACTTTTGATGTTTGATGCTAAACAGACGTTACTGAAGAATAAGCACCATTATTTTCTCAAAGGGAAGGATGGGGGGTTTGTAAATAAACGTCTCCATCTATCACTTTATTTATATTCCTCCTTCCTCCCAGACTAGCACTCGAGAGAAATCATAAAAGACAGATAAATGGCCATAAAAGCCCATATAGTTAAAATGTAAAATATTGGGATGGGACAATATTAGAAAACATCAAAATTACAAGTATATAAAAAGATAAAATAGGATACAGTTAAGGCTATTTCGTAGGCTTTCAAATTTCTATAAAACATTACCCTCCCAACCTAAAGGTAAAGGTTTTGCCTTGATGTTAAGTCTAGTTGTGTACGACTCTGGGGTCTGGTACTGGCATTGTCTGTAGACATCTCCAAAATCATGTGGCTAGCATGACTGCATGGAGCACCGTTACCTTCCCGCCAGAGCGGTACCTGTTGATCTACTCACATTTGCATGTTTTCGAATGGCTAGGTTGGCAGAAGCTGGGACTAACAGTGGGAACTCACCCCGCTCCCCGGATTCAGACTGCCAACCTTTCATTCAGCAAGACCTCAAATTACCATATAACCATACATCAAGGGAACCACCCATCACATAGGGAAGCTGATGAAGAAACACAAACTACAAACTATCTACATACCCACTAGGAAAATCCAACAAATGCTACATTCAGCGAAGGACAAGAGGGATCCTGTGACGCCCCCTAGGGGCTGTTTACATCTGTATCTGTATTTTACTTGCATGGGCCTTTGTTCTATGGCAGGACTGTCCAACAGGCGGCCCGGGGGCCGTACACGCCCCCCCCCCAGCCTCCTGGACACGGGCCCCCCAGCCTCCTGCAAGAATTTATTTAATTTTTAAAAATATTTTTATATATATATATATATTTAATATATATATATTTTAAAAATATTTTTTTAAAAAAATGGTGGAGGGGGAGGAGGAGGCGGGGCAGGAAGGAGGAAGGGAGACAGCTCCTCCTCCCTCCGTCCCTCTCTCCGTGCCGAAAAGGAGCAGTAGGCGGTGCCAAGGGCAGCGCGTCACGCCAGGCCTCTGACGCGCTGCCCTTGGCGCCGCCTTCGGCTCCTTTTCCGGAGAGCAGAGCCTGGGGATCGGGGCACCCCTTTCTGCTTCTCTCCGTGAGCCCCACAGAGCCCCGCCCCCCCGCTCACGGCCCCGCCCACTGATCACCTGCGGCCCCCCAAGTGATCAGTGACCAGAATTCCAGCCCTTGGGCCAGAAGAAGTTGGACAGCACTGTTCTATGGCCTCTTTGTTCTGCCATGCAGGCACACAGGGGCGGAGTTGTGTCTTGGCTCCAAACCTGGTTTCCCCACCCCTACAAAACTTAGTGCGTCTACAAAGGCCAGAGAGCAACAGAAGAACCTGGGATCAAGAGAGATATAATCACTCTGCAATATTAAGAGGCAAGTGATCTAATACCTTTTTCAAGGACCCCTTTTGTAACCAACCTCAAGCATTTTGGGCCACCAGCATTTTTTACTGGTTGTATTCAATAAATCCTGTTTGAGTTCACCCTCTTCTGAGTCCTGAACTCATTCTTAAGGCTATATTCTGGGTCTCCCTGCATGTGGGAAGGCTTTAACTCTATTCTCAGGGCCATAGCTTGCAATGTCCAATTCTTAAAGCCCTTTTTAGGTCCTGGGAACAGAAGAGATCCTCTCACCTCTGCAGGAGTCTACCGTGTACCATGCACCTGTGGACGAGTCTACATAGGGACCACAAAACGCAGCAGCATCCAAACATGAATCAAGGAACCCGAAAGGCACTGCAGACTCATTCAAACAGAGAAGTCAACCATAGCAGAGCACCCGATGAACCAACCTGGATACAGCCTCCGCCCCCGGCCGCCAAACCCTCCTCCTCAGTCTCCGGCCCTGTGGAAGGCGGATTGCCTGTGCCACACCAAATGCGCATGCACGGAACCAGCTGGCTCCGCGCATGCACACCCTCCACAAGGCCGGAGACCGAGGAGGAGTGCCCGGCAGCCAGATGTGCCTCCGAACATGTGAATAATATTCTGCCTTCTATTTTTCAGTGATTGGTTGGGGGGAGGGCGCCAAAATAATGTTTGCTTACCATTTGAAATTACCTTAGTCCGGCCCTGATCCCTTTCACATGGATTTTTTTCAAGCCAGGTGCCACCTGCCCGACATCTGTGCCTTCCTTTTTAATGCCCAATTGTGCTTTACATTACTTCCTGTTGAATTTCATTTTGTTAGTTTTGGTCCATTTCATTGTCATTTTGGATTCTGACCTTGTCTTCTTGGAAATAATAATAATAACAACAACTCCCACTTGCAATTCCCAGCATTCATAATAATCATAACAACAACACTTTATTTATATGCCGCCCTTCTCTCTGAGGGAATTTGAAATGGATTATAGTATGTAAACAGACACAGGCAAACAATGCCTTGTTACAGTGTACATTGTAATTGTTACAGTGAATTACAATGAAACACAAATATTATTTATGTATTTATTTATTTATTATTTCTATTTATATACCCCCGGTGATGAGGTGGTTATTTATAGGTTAATCACATGTTTATTTATGTATTTAGAAGGGACATTCTTTAAAAGCTGCAAAGAGTGAGCCGTGGAATGTTCGCAGCAGCAAGCTGTAAGCAGAAGCTGTTGCCATGACAACAGAGGCCACTCTGGCTTTAGAATGTTCAGTTTAAATCTGACAGTTGGAGAATGTCAGTTGGCCAGCAGCTGTGAGCAGAGTTAGTTACTAGTTAGGGATTAGCAGTTGCTGAAGCTGTCTGTAGGAACTGCAGTGTGCAGTTCAGTTCTGTGTGTGGGTTTAAGGAACCCAAGTGTGTGGGACAAGTTAGTCCTAGGGTTGAGAGTAACCCAGTATTAAGTAGTTACTTGTGTGTAACTGTATCAGGGGAAAACCCTGGTGTTATATTGTTTAAAGTTTCAAATTTATACCTCTTCGGAGTATCTTAGAAACCACCTAAGCTTTAAACCCATTTGTGTAAAATAAACTGTTAAACACTTTCAACAAAACATCTGTGGAAGTCATTTATTCACAAAGACCCTCACATCTAGTGGTCAAGCATTAACAAATGGTGGCAGCAAGATAATAATAAAGAGAAAGCAAAACATTGATAATTGGTGGCAGTCCTGCCACGGTTCAAAAAAGTAAACAGGGTGAAGTTTCATCGATTACCACACACCCCTTCCCAAAGAGGCTCAGGATGGTTCACAGCAGTGAACAACATAATCACAACATAGTTAAAAACATAATAAAACAGATTGAGGCAAGAGTAGAATTTAACCGCCTTAAAGGTTAAGCGCCTGTCTGAAGAGATGGGTCTTGCAGGCCCTCCGGAAGGCCCTTCGGTCAGTTATTGCTCGAGCCTCCTCTGGGAGGGCGTTTCAAAGGGTAGGCGCTACTACAGAGAAAGTACGCTGCCGCGTCAAGGACATGCGGCAGATCTTAAGTGATGGAACCTCCAATAGGTTTTGATCCATGGACCGTAGTGGTCTCTGGGGAATGTGCAGGGATAGGTGGTCCTTCAGGTACACTGGCCCCAGGCCATGCAAGGCCTTAAAGGTTAGCACCAGCACTTTGAAGGCAATCCAGTACTCGATGGGGAGCCAGTGCAATCGCTGTAGGACTGGAGTGATGTGGCACGATAGTGCGACACCAACCAGTAGTCGAGCCGCAGCGTTTTGTACCAGCTTAAGTTTCCGGATTACAGACAGAGGAAGGCCAATGTAAAGGGCGTTACAGTAGTCCAGTCTCAAGATGACCGTGGCCTAGATTACCCCCTCGCTCCCGTCATGGCTAAACGGTGGATCAATAGAGAATGGTCAACTGTGTCAAATGCTGGCGTGAGGTCCAATAACACGAGCAGCGCTGACCCACCTTGGTCCAAATGGCAGCGCAGCTGGTCTGTGATAGAGGCCAGCACGGTCTCTGTCCCGTGCCCCAAGCGGAAGCCAGACTGGAAGGGATCTAATCCGGCTGTATAGTCCAAGAACCATTGCAGCTATCCTGCTGCTGCCCTCTCCATTACCTTGCCTAGAAATTGTAGGTTCGAAACTGGGCGGTAATTGGAGGGAACCGAGCCATCTAGACCCGGTTTCTTCAGCAGCGGGCTTACCATTGCCTTTTTCAAACTCTCTAGAAAAACTCCTTGCTCAAGGGAGCTGTTTACTATATTTATATTTAATAACACAGACAAAAGCAAAGTCTTCTTCTTTCATTTCCTGCCTCTGGCTCATCTCCGAGTCTGGGGGAGGTGCTCATCCCCATTTCCAAGCCGTGGAACCTGCATTGTCCATAGACACCCCATGGTCGTGTGGCCTGCATGACTGCATGGAGTGTCCTTTTGTGGTACCTATTTATCTACTCACATTTGCATGTTTTTGAAGTGCTAGGTTGATAGGAGCTAGGGCTAACAGCAGGAGTTCACCCTGATTCGCGGATTCGAACTACCAATCTACGGGACAAGAGTTCAGCAGCACAAGGGTTTAAGCCCTTGTGCCATTGCGACTCCCATATTATCAAATATTAGCTATTTGATAAGCGTGCCTTCTTTTCCATCATCCAAGTCATTGATAAAGCGGTTGAATAGCACTGGGCCCAGGACAGACTTTTGTGAAATCCCACTGGCCCCTCCGTCCAGAAAGAAGAGAAGCCATTGGCGAGCAGCACCTCTTGGGTATGCCCAATCAACCAATTCCCAATCCACTGAACAGTTGCATTGCCTAGAGAGCACACTTTATTAACTTCTTTGCGAGAATGTCATGGGAACCTTGTCAAAGGCCTTACTGTATTAACCCAAAGCAGCTCCGTACGTCATGCAGCCGCCACCGTGTAGCTGATCTGCTTCTCCTTTGGGATAACAGGTCAGAAGAGATGTGCCCAGCAACACAGCAACGAGAACATGGGGGTGTTTGCAGTTCCAGCTTTCTTGCTCAGCCAGCCCACACTGCAATGTATCTGGCATCTTTCTCCAATTAGTACACCGAGTTGAGGTCTCTGTGCTTAGCCTTGCAGGATGTGTTTGCAGCTTCTCCAATAGTTTAAACTTTTGAAGAGTTGGTGTTTAAGGGTTCCTCTCTCATCTCCGACTCGCCCATAAGCACCCACATTCGACTTCTTTTTTTCCAAGACCGCAAATTGAAAGTATTGATTTTTCCACCGCCTCCAAGTCCAGTTATTTCAGGAAGTTACTTTTGGGGTTGATGTGGGGCCTCTGGGGAATTGGGAGAACAAATGGCAGGCTTAATATTAGGGGCCAAACCCAGCCGTGAGATGCAAGAGTGTAATTGGGAGTGAGTGAAAGGCTTTTTCACCCTTCCCACCCTGTATTGTTTTTCCTCTTTGATGCTGTCCCTACTCCCAGAGCCTGCTGTTTATTGTGACGAAGTATTAAAAAAACCTCTAAAATCAGAACAGTAAATAAAGAGGTGCAGTCAAACAACAGGGGAATTCCTGACATGAAACAATCAGGGTCAGCTAACACCTCCCAACAAAGGATTCCCCCAGGTAGGAAGCAGCCACTCTTTGAAACTGCAAGGCCATTCAGTGCTAATGAAGGTGGCCAATCGCAACATTCACACTTGCCTCTTCAAAGTCTGGCTGCTTCCTGCCTGAGGGGTATCCTTTGTTGGAAGGTGTTAGCTGGCCCTGACTGAATCATGACAGTAAATAAACTGACTGACTGACTGACTGACTTTATTATTTCTGAGTCGCCCTCCACGTTAGTGCTCCGGGCGACTTACACACAACAAATTCCACAATTAAAATAGAGTATTTAAAACTAGATTAAAATATTCAGTGGTTAAATGCAGGGGCCAGGCTCGGTATTTGAGTTCCTGGTTCTGCAATAACCATGGGCTTTCCTAAATAGCCAGGTCTTCAGAGCGGTCAGGAACTGGGGCAGGTCGAGGGAGGCTCTCTGGTCCGGTGGCATCGAGTTCCAAAGAACGGGGGCCACAACGGAGAACGATCTCCGCCTCGTGGTCTCCAGGTGGGCCTCTTTCAAGCCTGGTACGTGAAGAAGGTTCTTGTTTGCTGGGTCCTTGAGTAAGCAGGCATCAACAGGCGGTCTTTTAGGTATGTTGGGCCCCGGCCCCGTAGGGGCTTTGAAAGCCAAGGTCAAGGTCTTGTGTAAGGCTCTATACTCAACGGGCAGCCAGTGCAGGCGCTGCAGAGATGGTGTAATGTGGCATCTCATCGATGTTCCTGTGAGAAGCCTGGCGGCCGCGTTTCTACACAATCTGAGCCTGCGGGTTAGTGACCGGGTAGACCTACATGTTAAAGCGTTACAGTAATCCAGCCTTGATGTAACCGTGGCATGGATTACTGTAGCTAGCGCCTGGTCGGAAGATAGGGCGCCAATTGTCTCGCTTGGCGCAGGTGGAAGAAGGGCCCTTTGCTCGTGGAGGCAACCTGGGCCTCCATCGACAATTTGGAGTCCAGGATAACACCAAGGCTCTTTACTGAGGGGACGGAATCAGCGGTTCCCCTTCGAAGGGGGCAGCGGGAAAGGTGGTTCTGGGCGGCCCGGCCATAAGATCTCCGTCTTTGATGGATTTATTTTAAGTTTGTGGGCGCGGAGCCATTTTGTCACTGCTTCTAGGCCTCGAGTGAAGTTTTCGGGCACTGAAGTTGCGCCAGGCTCCAGTTTCAGTAGGAGCTGGGTGTCATCGGCATATTGGTAGCACCCTAGGCCGAAGCTCCGGCTATACCAGCCAACGGCCGAACATAGATGTTAAACAACGTTGGTGATACTATGGCGCCTTGGGGCACTCCGCACTCGAGGAGAGATTTCCTAGATGTTTGGCCTAGCCATTCAACTCGCTGGCTACGTCCGCGCAGGAAGGAGCTAAGCCAAGCTAAAGCTGTTCCTTGTATCCCTATGGCAGCAAGTTGTCGTATCAGCAGATCATGGTCCACCGTGTCGAATGCGGCGGTAAGGTCCAGCAATACCAGAACTACTGAGCCTCCCTTGTCTAGTTGGCAGCGGATATCGTCCGAGATGGCCACCAGGACGGTCTCGGTCCCGTGCCCGGGGTGGAACCCTGATTGAAAGGGGTCCAAGCCCTCTGATGTCTCAAGGAAGTTTTGTAGCTGTTGCTGCCGCGCGCTCGATCAGCTTACTGAGAAACGGGAGGTTTGAGACGGGACGGTAGTTCGCTGGCATCGCTGGGTCCAGATTGGCTTTTTTCAAGAGTGGGCGGATCGAGGCTTCTTTCAAGGCATCCGGGGAAAATTCCCTGCTCCAGGGAGTGGTTTATTATCTGCATCAGGGGAATCGAGAGCCCCTCTGCGCAGTCCTTAACTAGATGGGATGGGCAAGGAGCAACACTCAAAAAAACAGTGGAATTCCAGACAAGAATCAGTCAGGGCCAGCTAACGTGTTTCAACAAAGGATCTCCCAGGCTGGTAGCAACCAGGCTTTAAAGCTACAAGACCATTAAATGTGAATCAAGGTGGCCAATTGCAACATTCACACTTGTCTCAAACAGACAAGAGGTCTTTCTCCCACCCTGGACATTTCACAGATATATAAACCCCACTTGCCTCATTTCCAACAGACCTCACCACCTCTGAGGATGCCTGCCATAGATGTGGGTGAAACGTCAGGAGAGAATGCTTCTGGAAAATGGCAATACAGCCCAGAAAACACACAGCAACCCAGTGATTTCGGCCATGAAATGTCACGATGAAGATGAATGCCGACACTCACCAATGCGGGAGGTTTTTTGCCTTTGCCCAAGGTACAAACTCAGTCGTCTTTTGCAGAGTTTATAAAAGAACATATATACATGCAGAGTGGGGTTGCCACTTTTTGACATAAGAAATAAGGGACATTTACCTAAATATACACAAAAATAAGGGACACCCTTCGGCACTGCCCTATATCCCCAATTATCAGCACGGGGCACCAACTGCTGCTCTTTAGGCCAGCCGGCCAGAGTGAAGAGTTGGGGGGGGGGGAGTGTATATGGCAGTGTGGACTCAGATAACCCAGGGCCCTTCCACGCAAAATATCAAGGCAGAAAATCCCACAATATCTGCTTTGAACTGGGTTATCTGAGTCTACACTCTGATTATGGGGGATTTCCTGCCTTGATATTCTGGGATATAGGGCTGTGTGGAAGGGCCCTGAGTCCACACTGCCATCTATCCCAGTTCAAAGCAGATAGTGTGGGATTTTATTCAGCTGTATGGAAGGGACCCCAGAGAGATGTGCAGTGCCCCTCTCCGCTTGGGCATGAGCTTCCCCTGTGATCCTGAGGAATATCCCAAAGGAAGGGAGGGAGGAAGGCAAGGCAGGCTCGCGCACCCTCCCCTCGCCATGACAATCGAATCCGGGCCCTGCGAGGAGGGGGATGCGCAGTGCCGCCTGGCGGACTGACTGACAGCATACCCACCTGGGAACAAGGGCGGGCGAGGCCTGAGCACTCGCTCTTCTAGACTCTTTCTCCTCACCCCCCACGTTGAGTCCCGACTAACATGCCAAGGTTGTTGTAGGTGTTGTAGAACTCCATATGGTTGCAGGCCTGGATCCAGCCCACCACCCATGTGTGGTGGCGCGGAATGGGCGGCATGAGGACGCGGGCAGCTGCGCAGAAGTAGGGCGTGCGATAGCAGAGCACGATGGGCGAGGTCCCCTTGATGGCGGTGGCGCTGGGCTCAACACATCGTAGACCACAATGTTCTCCCACCGCACCCATGCCTTGCACGCTATGCTCTGCAGGCAGCCCATGGCCAGGCCAGTCCCGCCAACGCCAGGTCATGGCCGCATCCACAGAGCCAACCTCTGAGGAGGGGGGACGAGGCGGTGGGGGGGGAGGGCCTGCTCCCTGGCGCCAGCCCTGGCCCCGTGCGGGACAGCCCGGCACAGTCTCATGCTCTCTCCGATGCTCACGCGATCGCACTTGCGCTCTGGCTCTCAGGAAGTGTGTGTGCACCTCCGCTTCTGTCCATGCGCTCGCCAATACGGGACAGGACCTGAAAATACATGACACGAAAATTAGACCAAAAATACGGGACGTCCGTATAATATAGGACATGTGGCAACCCTAATGCAGAGTCCAAATGTTCTCTTTGAGACACAAGCCTTGCATAATTCCAAACACCTTCCAGCAAATTCCTCCAACTCTTCCAAACACACCTCTCCAGAAACAACCTATTCCAATGACCCACCTCCAACAACCCACACCAAGGAGTAGTACTTTGGTTCCATTCTTCCCCTTGCAGCTCCCCACCCTGGCCGTAACTACACAATGTTGGCCAGGTGGTTTGGCTCATTCCCTGCTGCAATGATCCTTACATCACTTACTACTTGTTACTTCAGAGATGAACTCTAACTTGAAAGCCTTTGACAACACAGGGAAGGAAATGTTCAATGAATTGGATTTATCTATTTATTTCCTATATTTATACCCCACCGTTCTCCCCCCAAAGGGGGACTTCAGGGCGGCCTCACAAAAGCATCGTACGATGCTACGTAGCATCATAAAAACAACCACTGTACAATCAAAATATTAAAAATATTGAAACAACAATTAAAACAATTAATTAAGACTAGTATGCTGTGGATACAAATGGCAACAATAATTGAAATTATAGAGTTGGAAGAGATGAGAGAAGAGATGCCAAGGGTACGTTCAGTCCAGCCCATTCTTCCATGCAGGAATACACAATCAAAGCACTCCCCACAGACGATCATCCAGCTTCTGTGTAAAAACCTCAAGAAAAGGAGACTCCACCACACTCCAAGGCAGCAGATACTCATATTTCACTGCTCAACAACTCTTATTCTTACAGTCAAGATATTCTTCCTCATATTTAGGTAGAATCCTTATTGTTGCCATTTGTATCCACAGCATACTAGTCTCTAAAGCAGCAGAAAACAATCTTGCCCTCTCCTCACTGTCACATCTTTACAAATAATTAAACATGGCCTTCCTTTCTCCAAGCTAAACATACCCATGTCCGGATTACCCATAAGGCCAATCTAGGCCATGGCCTAGGGGCGCAAGCCGGGGGCGGGGGGCGCAGATCACGGACCAAAAAAACCTGGTCCGTGCCCCTCATTCCCCCTTTCTCATGCCCCTCCTTGCTCCTTCTCCCGGCAAAGTCTCTGCTCCGTCCCCTCCGTCTCTGGGCTGCGGCGGGGCCCTCGCATTGATCCATTGATTTGCCCGCGGGTCTCTGGCTGGCCTGACCTCCTGGCTCATGGGGACGCCATCTTCATGGCAACTCGCCCGGCTCCCCTGGCGGCAGACTGTAAATTCCTGCAGCCAGAGCCAAGCGGCAGAGTCCGGGAGAGGGCGGTGGGAGGGAGGGGAGAAGGAGCAGAAGGAGGAAAGAAAGAAAGCAAGTTTAAAAAGGTAGAGAGGGAGGGAGGGAGAGGGGAGAGAAAGGGCGTTGCTTGGGTGGACCTCTCCCAGGTCCCCAGCACAAGACCACACCAACCCAGGCTCGCTCCTGCGCTCTCGGACCAAACCGGGACGGGCTGCTTGGCCAAAGGGAGCCGAAGGAGGGAGGGAAGGATCAAGGCCAGGGTCTGGTTCTCATGCCTTCGGGAGCAGCCGAACAAAATCCGCACAAACCCCAACCTGAATCCTCCATCGCTGTGCGGGAGCGCACGCCAAGTGGGCATATATCTTGCTCTCTCTCTCTCTCTCTCTCTCCCTCTCTCTCTCTCTCTCTCGTGTGCGCCTTTGGAGCGAGTTTGCACCTGCTGCGCTCTCCCCAAGCCTCCCGAGGAGACCTTCAGAGCACAGCGGAGCTTTCCAGCCGGTGGAAATGGGGACCTTGGAGGTGGCGGGATGGTGCCTACTCGCCTTTCTCTTCTCCTCCGGAGGCACCATGGTAAAAGCCAGCCAAGTGTGGGTCTGAGTGGTGTGTGTGTGTGGGGGGAATAGAGGGCCTTCTCTGTGGTGGCTCCCCGTCTGTGGAATGCGCTCCCTAGCAACATACGATCAATTCCATCCCTCCTGACATTCAGGAAAAAAGTGAAAGCCTGGATGTGGGACCAGGCGTTCGCATAGTAGCACAGGACAGCACTTTAGTAGTTTAATGGAAAGTTGGTGAATAGGGCTCAATGCTTTTATGGACGGAACACTGTTTTTAACATAGGTGAATGCATAGGATGTGTGAATATAATTGTATTTTAATGTATTTTAGTGTCGAATGCTGGAGGGTTTTATATTGTGTTTTTATACTGCGATTGTGATGTACGCATCAAATTGTGCCTTTTGGAAGCCTCGGGGGTTGAGAAGAGCGGGGTAAAATGCCGTAAATAAATAAATAAATAAATAAAAGGGGGCGTAATTCCAAAGTGTGGCCTAGGGCGCAAAAAGGTGTTAATCCGGGCCTGAACATACCCATCTCCCTAAGACGCTCCTCATAGAGCTTGGCTTCCAAACCTCTGGCCATTTGGTCACCCTTCTCTGGACACCTTCCAGCTTGTCAGGAGAAGGGCAACCAACATCGGCAAAAGTTTGGAAGTCAAGCCCTATGAGGATAACTTGTGGAGCCACACGTTAATACGTAGGTGGGTTGCTGTAAGTTTTTCAGGCTGTGTGGCCATGTTCCAGAAGCATTTTCTCTTGATGTTTCGCCCACATCTATGGCAGCCATTCTCAGAGGTTGTGAGGGCTGTTGGAAACTATATACCTGTGGAATGTCCAAGGTTGGAGAACCTCTGGGGAGGCTTGCTATAGATGTGGACAAAATGTCAGGAGATAATGGAATATGGCCATACAGCCCAGAAAACTCACAGAAACCCAGTGATTCCGGCCATGAAAGCCTTCCACAACACATGACATATTAATAGCTGTGTGCAGTTTCATATCATGTGGGTTGGAGAACCTCACAACCTCTGAGGATGCTTGCTATAGATGTGGACAAAATATCAGGAGATGATGCTTCTGGAACATAGCCGTGCAGCTCTGAAAACTCACAGAAACCCAGTGATTCCGGCCATGAAAGCTTTCCCACAACATATTACATATTAATATCGTGTGGAACTACAAGCCCATGGTGAAGAATGCTGGGAATTGCAGTCAAGAATATGTGGAGACCTAGATCTCTGTCCTTCCTCTTTTGTGGGAAGCACGGGGACCCCGGTGCAGTCAGTCTTTCTGAGCAATTACAGAATTGGTGGTTTGAGGACCAGTTTTAGCTCTCCCTTTTATAGGTACTGAGGCCAGAGCATTTCTTAATTCAGTGCACATTAGTTGTGGAGTCACTGGTGGTTGCCGCAGTTATGTGCGCCCTTTCCCTGCACCCATCCAAATTGATAGCAGCCTCGAGTTGTTTCTCCCAGTGATTTAGAAATTGTCATTTTAATTGCTGCCCTCATAATGGGGACATTTTCAAGATGTGATTGGAAGCTTGTTTCTCCTCAAGACATTGCGAGCTGTTTGGTTCCCCGGAGGGATTAGATGCATATATGAATGGATTATGTTTGGATTCAAACTTGTTTTTAATTATCTACTGCCAGGACCAGCCCCGCTATGAGGGCCAAGCGAGACAGCCGGCTCCAGCGGCAGGTACGAGGAGACAGAAGTGGCAAGGCACTTGTCATGACTTTACATTATTTTAGAGTGTTTGTTAGAATATTATAAAATCACAGGTGTGCTTATGTGAAAGCTTATTTGGATTTTTAATTAACAATATACTTATAATATACTTTATTTATATTCCACTCAGGGCAGATTAAATATAAAGGTAAAGGTTTTCCCCTGACATTAAGTCTAGTCGTGTCCAACTCTGGCGGTTGGTGCTCCCCTACATTTCTGAGCCAAAGAGCCAGTGTTGTCCATAGACGCCTCCAAGGTCATGTGGCTGGCATGACTGCATGGACCACCATTACCTTCCCAACGGAGCGGTACCTATGCATCTACTCACATTTGCATGTTTTCGAACTACTAGGTTGGCAGAACCTGGGGGCTAACAGCAGGAGCTCACACCACTCCCCGGATTGGAACCTTGTGACCAAAGGGTCGCAGGGCAGATTATAGAACACATATACAACAACCATTCAGTGCCGTTATACAATTGACGAGGACAGACAATACATAAACAGAGGTAAAGGCTTTCCTATCTTTTTCCAACTCCGGCATTTGGAGGCTGTTATCAACTCTGGCCACAGGGAGGTGCTGTCGCTCCATCTTCCATACCAAGGAGCTTTGCTGTCTGTAAACAACCTCCCAATTGAATCGTTGGCATATCCTTATGGCTGCCTTTTCTTGCCTCCCTGCTTTAAAGCGGTACCTATTTATCTACTCATATTTCTGTTTTTGATCTGCTTAGTGGGCAGAATTGGGCCAGGAGCTCACCCCAACCCAATATGGCACATTTATAATTTCCAAAGACATTCCCAACTATGCCTTTGTAGCACCTCATTCAGCAGCTGCAGGGAACTTGGAGCCCCAGATGCCTGGACTTGGTCATGACATCCAAGACAGAAGCAGGTGGAGTGGACCCTGGCTTGGGTGACTGGGGAGGGTCTGCGGTAGGCTGCTTTGAGTCTAGTTTGAAGAGAGTCGTGGGATATAAATACATATTATAGTAATCATTATAACTCTTATACTACTATTATTACTCTTGTAATAATTTATGGCTTTAGGTCCCATTTCAAGAAAGACAGGATACAAAATTACATGAAATAATGAATTCTTCCCAAACCTGCCGTTTTCACGATGAGCCAAGGCTGGAAGTGCTTGTTTCTTTGGGTGTCTTTTTCATGCAGGTTGGACTCCTCCGGCCGATTTGCCCTTCTTCCAAAATTACCTAATAAAGTCGCAACTGCTAATAATAATACTGTAATAACAACAATAATAATAATAATCCACTTTGTTTATTTATTTATTTATTTCGGGATTTTACCCCGCTCTTCTCAACCCGCAAGGGGGGACTCAGAACGGCTTAGAGTACGGCACAATTCGATGCCCACATAATAACAATATAAACCCCAAAACACTTCAACAATTAAAATACATTTAAAATACATTAAAATACAACTACATTAGCACCATACACATTCACTCTGGATTAAAACAATGTTCAGTCCATAAAACATTGGCCATAATCACCCACTTCCATTAAAAACCAATCTAAAATGCTGCCTTGTGCTGGTGTACAAATGCCTGGTCCCACAGCCAGGATTTTACTTTTTCCTGAAGGCCAGGAGGGATGTGGTGGATTGTACATCAATAGGAAGCGCATTCCACAGGCGGGGAGCCACCACCGAGAACACCGAGAAGGCGGGAGCGAGAGCAGGGCCCCCCCGGATGATCTTAGATTACGAGGTGGGACGTAGCGGCTGATGCGTTCGGACAAGTAAGCTGGGCCAGAACCGTATAGAGCTTTAAAGGTCAAAACCAGCACTTTGAATTGAGCCCGGAATTGGACAGGCAGCCAGTGGAGCTGACACAACAGGGGGGCGGTATGCTCCCTGTATGTAGCTCCCGTTAGCAATCTGGCTGCCGCCCGCTGGACTGTTTATATTCCACCCTTCTCCCCTAGGGGACTCAGAGCAGATTACAGCATTTTACATGCATAGGAAAACGTTCAATGCCTTTTACAATTATATACAATGAGAGACACAAACACAAACAAAGGCAGAGGCTTCTCTTTTCATTTCCGGCTTCTGGAGGAGGCGGTGCTCCATTTTCAAGGGAGGTGCTTTCCTCCATTGTCACCCAAGAAGCCTGTGTGTCACCTCCTGGTTGAGTATATCTTTGCCTTTCCCCCCGGAAGTGGTACCTGTTTATCTGCACCGGGAATGTGGCACAGCTGGCTAAGTGTCAGCTGTATAAGATCTCTCTGACCAGTAGGTCATGAGTTCGAGGCCTTACGTGTAGCCCAGGTCAAGGTGGGTTCTCGACCTTAAGTGTAGCCTGCTGCCGACCTTTGCAGCCCAAAAGACAGTTACATTTGTCAAGTAGGAGATAAAGGTACCACATTAAAGTGGGGAGGCAAATTTAGACTGATTTATGAGGCCATAAAGAATCGCTGAGGAATGTGGAAGAAACAACAAAGCGACGCTGGAGGGAAACGCTGAGAGTGAGGAGGAATGCGTCAGCTCCCCCTGGTGGGAGGAAAGTTTGCCTCTGTCTAAATGTCAAAATGTATGTACTGTTCTGTATTGTGATAAATGTCACATGTTTATATGTCATATGTTGAACTGCAGGGATTGTCTGCAAAGTATGTGTACTGTAATCCGCTCTGAGTCCCCTTCGGGGTGAGAAGAGCGGAATATAAATAAAGTAAATAAATAAATCTACTCACACATTACTTGTTTTCAAACGGTTAGGTTGGCAAGGACTGGAGATAACAAACGAAAGCTCGCCCTGTCTCGTGGATTGAACTGCTGACCTTCAGGTCAGCCATTGAGCCAACCTTCAGGTCAGCACTTCAGTAGCACAAGGGTTTAATCCATCACGCCACTGCAGCTCCTCTGTTAACTACTTGTGCACACACAAGTAGTTACCAAAAATTGCTAACTTCAGTTTTCAAAAACTTAAAAGTCTTGTAAAAAGAAATAAAAAAGACAAAGCTTAAAGAATAAGTAATACAACAAACAGCCTGAAACAGCCTTGGTCGCCTTGGTAGATGATCTACGCCGGGAACTCGACAGGGGGAGTGTGTCCCTGTTGGTTCTGCTGGACCTCTCAGCGGCTTTCGATACCGTTGACCACGGTATCCTTCTGAGTTGCCTTGCAGACATGGGGCTTGGCGGTACTGCTCTGCAGTGGCTCCAATCCTTCCTGGAAGGTCGTACCCAGAAGGTGTCATTGGGTGACACCTGTTCGGCTCCACAGCCGTTGTCCTGTGGAGTCCCTCAGGGTTCAGTTCTGTCCCCGATGTTATTCAACATCTACATGAAACCACTGGGAGAGATCATTCGAGTTTCGAGTAAGGTGTTATCTGTACGCAGATGACGTCCAGATCTGTCACTCCTTCCCACCTGTCACCAAGGAGGCTGTCCAGACCTTGAACCGGTGCCTGGCCGCTGTGTCGGACTGGATGAGGGCTAGCAAATTGAAACTAAATCCAGACAAGACAGAGGTCCTCCTGGTCAGTCGCAAGGCCGAACAGGGCATAGGGTTACAGCCTGTGTTGGATGGGCTTACACTCCCCTGAAGACGCAGGTTCGCAGCTTGGGAGTGACCTGGACTCATCGCTGAGCCTGGAATCCCAGGTCTCAGCGGTGGCCGGAGGAGCTTTTGCACAGTTAAGACTCATGCGCCAGCTGCGCCCGTACCTTGGGAAGTCTGATCTGGCTACGGTCGTCCACGCTCTGGTCACATCCCAAATAGATTACTGCAACGCACTCTACGTGGGGCTGCCTTTGAAGACAGTTCGGAAATTGCAATTAGTCCAGCGGGCGGCAGCCAGATTGCTAACGGGAGCGACATACAGGAGCATACCACCCCCCTGTTGTGTCAGCTCCACTGGCTGCCTGTCCAATTCCGGGGTCAATTCAAAGTGCTGGTTTTGACCTTTAAAGCTCTATACGGTTCTGGCCCAGCTTACTTGTCCGAACGCATCAGCCGCTATGTCCCACCTCATAATCTAAGATCATCCGGGGAGGCCCTGCTCTCGCTCCCGCCTACGTCTCAGATGAGGCTGGTGGGGACGAGGGACAGGGCCTTCTCGGTGGTGGCTCCCCGCCTGTGGAATGCGCTTCCTATTGATGTACGATCCACCACATCCCTCCTGGCCTTCAGGAAAAAAGTAAAATCCTGGCTGTGGGACCAGGCATTCGTACACCAGCACAAGGCAGCATTTTAGATTGGTTTTTAATGAAAGTGGATGATTATTGCCAATGTTTTTATGGACTGAACATTGTTTTAATCCAGAGTGAATGTGTATGGTGCTAATGTAGTTGTATTTTAATGTATTTTTAATGTATTTTAATTGTTGAAGTGTTTTGGGGTTTATATTGTTATTATGTGGGCATCGAATTGTGCCGTACTGTAAGCCGCTCTGAGTCCCCCCTCCCTCGGGGGTTGAGAAGAGCGGGGTAAAATCCCGAAATAAATAATAATAATACTTGGCTGCCTTTCCCAAATGCAAAAGAAAAAATCTTTTAGCATACACATAGTTTTGAATGAGCTTAGAATCCTAGAGTTGGAAGAGACTCCAAGGGCCATCCAGTCCAACCCCATTATGCCACGCAGGGACACACAATCAAAGCACCCCTATCAGATGGCCATCCAGCCTCTGCTTAAAATCCCACATAAAAGGAGACTCCGCTATGCTCGGAGGCAACATATTCCATTATTGAACAGATATTACCACCAGAAACTTCTTCTCATAATGTGTAGGTGGAATCTCTTTTCCTGCCTTTTGAATCCATTGCTCTGTATCCTAGGCTTCAAAGCAGCAGAAAACAAACTTTCCCTCTCCTCAATATAACAGCCTTTCAAATATTTAAACATGGCTCTCATGTCCCCTCTTGGCCTTCTTTTCTCCTTCTCTAGCCTGACTTGTGAATTATGATGTTGAAATGTCAGTGTCTTCAAAGTCTCCGTTTCAGGCACATCAAGGGTTTGGGTGAGTTTTCCATTGCAAATGGTGTGCTCCTCATAAGTCAGTTCGGTGCCACCCTGAAGTAGATGCCCTTGGCAGTGCCAAGCTGGTTAATGATCGCACCCAGCTCTGCCTGCGCTCAGCTGCTGAGTCTTAAGGCTGAAGTGTGGGAAGTCCTTGATAGCAGATGTCTTTTCCTTTTTCAAGTACTCATATATTAACTATCTCCGTGATGGCAGAGAACACCAATACCAGTCACTGATCCCACTCCAATCACAAATTGTTGCCTTGCCATGGAAAGCACACATTAGACTGTAACATCAGTCTGTTGACTAATCCAGGGTGCCAAACTCATTTTCCCAAGGGCCACATTAACCTTGCTGTTCATGTGCTGGTTGCCATCTCGGATCAACTCCGACGCAAGCTTGATCGAGGCAGATCGGCACTGCTTGTTTTGTTAGGCCTTTGACGTGGTTGATTAGATTTTTTGACCCACTGCCACACCACTTTGGGGGTCCAAGGGACTGCCCTTAACTGGGTGGGCTCCTTTCTCCAGAACCGTTGGCAACGAGTGGAATGGAATGGGATGGCCTCTGAGAAATCACCACTTATGTCCGGGGTCCCTGAGAGGGCCATCTTATCTCCACTGTTATTTAATATCTATATGCGACCACTCGCTCAGCTGGTTCGAAGTTACGGGCTGGAGTGTTACCAGTACGCTGATGACACCCAGCTCCTTCTGCAGATGGACGGCCAGCCGGACTCCATTCCCGATAATTTCACATCCTGCCTTGAGACTGTAACTGGTTGGCTGCGTTCCAGTAGACTGAGGGTGAATCCGGCAAAGACGGAGATCTTGTGGCCGGGTCGCCCTGGGTTGGATGATGTCCGGTTGCCTACCTTAGTTGGTGAACCTCTCTCTCCAGTTATCACCGTCAAAAGCCTTGTTGTCATTTTTGACCTGTTATTGACAATGGAGGCCCAGGTATCCGCTGTCAGCTAGTCGGTCTTTTTCCATCTTTGGCAGGCTAGGCGGCTTGCACCTTACCTATCTGGGGATGACCTGGCCACAGTGGTTCATGCGACGGTAACTTCAACACTTGCCTATTGTAATGCCCTTTATGTTGGCCTTCCCTTGTCAGTGACCTGGAGACTTCTACTGGTGCAGAATGCGGCGGCCAGACTCCTCACGGGAACCCCCGTGAGGAACGATATAACACCTGCTCTATACCAATTGCACTGGCTTCCAATCAAATTCTGGATTACCCACAAGGTGCTGGTACTAACCTTCAAGGCCTTGCATGGCCAGGGGCCGGCGTACCTACAGGAACGCCTTTCTCCGTGTCGACCCTGGAGATCACCGCGCATTAGGTCTAGTTGTGTCCGACTCTGGGGGTTGGTGCTCATCTCCATTTCTAAACCAAAGAGTCGGCATTGTCTGTAGACACCTCCAAGGTCAAGTGGCCAGCATGACTGCATGGAGCGCCCTTACCTTCCTGCCGAAGCAGCACCTATTGATCTACTCACATTTGCATGTTTTCAAACTTCTAGGTTGGCAGAAGCTGGGGCTAACAGCAGGAGCTCAAGCCGCTCCCCAGATTCGAACCTGCAACCTTTCGGTCAGCAAGTTTATCAGTTCAGCGGTTTAACTCACTGTGCCACAAGGGGCTCCGGGGGGAAAGAGGGAAAAGGGACATTCAGATATCGTATTTGCAAGCCTTGTATCTAAATCCAAACCCAACTCTCCCGAATAAACAGGATAAACTGCAGCCTTTCAGATATTACTGGATCAGAACTTGCATCAGCTCTAGTCATGATGTCTAAGGATAAGGAATACAGGAGCTGGAGTCCAGCATCTGGAGGGCCACACCAAATGACATGGATTTGGCCTGTGGGCTTTGAATTTGACACTTGTGCCCTAATCTACTACCTTTCCCTTGATGCACTGCCACATATGAGATATATAGTGAGGCTGCTACATCACACTGCGGCCATGTGTGACTATTGTGGGTAGGAGACCTGTCTGGAAAAACATATGAACTTTCCAGGAAAAAAGGGGTATCGATCTCTTCTAAGAGAACAATGACAAATTCTGTATCCGCCCACATGGCTCCGCTTTATTGATTCCTAGGAGTCAGCAAGGGAGGGCGGGCAGCATCACAAGAAGAAAAGCCCCATCCGCGGGCACACAGCAGGCAGCACCATCAGCTGCGGGATAACGCTGCAGGACGGAGGTGCAGGCAAGGAATGCGTGGGGCTTTATTGCACCCTGAGGAAGATGTGCATGAACAAGGCTTCCATAATGCACAGTCTCCTGCTAATGACAGTAAAATAAGATTGGGGGGGGGAGAGAAGAATTCAAACTTTCAACCAAGGCTGGGTTAAAGAGTTGGGGCCAGAAGCAGTTCCAAAAATGGGGAGCATGTGAATGTGTTCCTCGACTGCCGAGTTGGGCCAAAAGGGGTTCCCCCTGGAGCCAGAGCTAGTCATTTGCAGGCCTAATGGAAACAGTGACATCATTATTATTATTATTATTATCATCAGCATCAGCATCTAAACCAGTGTTTCCCAACCAGTGTGCCGGGGCACATTAGTGTGCCGTGAGTGATCATCAGGTGTGCCGTGGGAAATTGGAACCTCCAGGAAAGGGGGGGGGGGGGGAGTCTAGTGTGTTGAAGTATAAAAACCCTAAGAAACCTACCTCGATAAAGGCACAAAATTACCAAAAAAAAAACCTCCCCACCCGTTGTCTACTTGGTCTCTCCCTCTCCGTGCATTGGGAAGGCCCCCTTCCTTTCCCCAAGTAGAGACTTCCTCTTGCCTCCTGGGGGTTCTGTGTGGGAAGTTTGGCCCAGTTCTATCATAGGTTGGGTTCAGAATGCTCTTTGATTGTAGGGGAACTATAAATCCCAGCAACTATAACTCCCAAATGTCAAGGTCTATTTCCCCTGAACTCCATCTGCATTCATATTTGGGCATATTGAGTATTCATGCCAAGTTTGGTCCTGATCCAACATTGTTTGAGTCCACTAGTGCTCTCTGGATATAGGTGAACTACAACTCCAAAACTCAAGGTCAATGCCCACCAAACTCTTATAGCATTTTCTCTTGGTTATGGGAGTCCTGTATGGGAGTTTATATCATTCCTGCCAGGATATCTATGTTGTGTTCATCGAAACAGGCCCAGGTTTCCCACTGACTGTATAAATACATTTAAAAACATATTAACTATATGTATTACTGTGTTAGAGTGTCATTTTGTGTCATTTTGGTTGGTGGTGTGCCCCAGGATTTTGCAAATGTAAAAAGTGTGCCGCGGCTCAAAAAAGGTTGGGAAACACTGATCTAAACAATTATGGTTCTGGTCCAGCTTACTTGTCCGAACATATGTCCCACCTATGCTCTTCCAGGGAGGCCCTGCTCTCGATTCCACCTTCGACACAAACACAGTTGGTGGGGATGAGGGACAGGACCTTCTCGGTGGTGGCCGCTCGCCTGTGGATCTCGCTCCATTTTATGATGTGTTGTTGTTTTGTCTCCTGTGTACGCGGCATCGAATTGTTGCCTTTTTGTTAGCCGCCCTGAGTCCCCCTTCGAGGGTAAAGAAGGGCGGGTTAGAAATAAATGAAATAATAAATAAATAAACAAGATGAGTACACAGCAAACAAGATCACTCTGCTGCCTGTTGCCTTGGATCACATGTCGGACATTTCCCAAGTGGCTAGGACTGTGTGATGTATCGGCGAAAAAAGCATGGAGATCTGAGTAGGGTGGCCTTTTGCAGCTGGCAGCTGGTAATTTTGTCAGTGCTGATTGTGTTTAAGTGTAGGCCGAGGTCTTGAGGCATTGCACCCAGTGTGCCGATCATCCCTGGGACCACTTTTACTGGCTTGTGTCTTTGCAGTTCGATCTTTAAATCCCTATATTGTGTCAGCTTTTCCAGTTTCTTCTCGTCAATCCTGCGGTGGCCTGGGATTGCAACATCAATGATCCATACTTAATTTTTTTCCACTGGGTGCCCTTTGAATCGGTCGTTCTCTTTCAATTGGACCTGCTCACAATTTTGTCAAGGGGCATAAAATGTGGATGAGGAGAGCCATAAATGCTAACTTGTGCTTAAAAGGTGGAAAGTTGAAGTTTATTATGTAACAAATGGATTGTTATGTAAATCGTAATTGATTATTATGTAACAAACGCATACGTGCTGCAGTAGAGTTTCTTGGCTTTTAGTCTTCGATCTTAGAATCGTAGAGTCGGAAGAGACCCCGTGGGACATCCAGTCCAACCCCATCCTGTCAAGAAGCAGGGAAATTGTATTCAAAGCACTCCCGACAGATGACCATCCAGTCTCTGTTTAAAAACCTCCAAAGAAGGGGCCTCCACCACACCCCGGGGCAAAGAGTTTCCAAGTCCACTCTGGAGCCCAAGATTGTAGCAAGTTAGATTTGCACTTCCAGATAATCCAAATGAAATAACCTGGATTCACAAACTTGATTATATGGCACGTAGAGCTATCGTACTGTCTATTCTCCTCTATGGGTCTGAAACATGGGTCACCTATCGCCAACACCTACGACTCCTCAAACACTTTCATCAGCGCTGTCTTCGCACAATCCTAAATATACACTGGACCAACTATGTGACGAATGTTGCTGTCCTTGAGCAAGCAGGAATCACCAGCATTGAGGCCATGCTATTGAGAACACAGCTGCGCTGGGCAGGGCACATCTCTAGGATGGATACTACTCTATGGTGAACTCGCCACGGGTCAGCGCAAGAGAGGCACCCCCAAAACGATATATAAGGACTCCCTGAAACAACACCTCAGGCTCGGCCAGATTGATCACCAACAATGGTCCACCCTGGCCTCGCATCGGGAGGCATGGAGACACACTATCCATAATGCTGCGGCCTCTTTCGAGAAGACACGGCGAACGAGTCTCGAAGAGAAACGACAACTCAGAAGAACCGCAACTTGGAAACAACATCACCCAAGGAGACTTTCTGCTGTGCTTTATGCAACCGAACTTGCCTATCTCAGATTGGCCTTTTTAGTCATCAACACGCTTGTAAAAAGCGTGGGATGAGTCCTTCCTAAGAATCTTCGTTTCCGAAGTAATGCCGAGAGAGAGAGAGATGTGGCCTGAGAGGGAAGTGGGTAAACACATTGAAGTGTATTTATTTATTTATTTACTATATTTCCATACCGCCCCTCTCAGCCCGAAGTCGACTGGAGGCGGTGTACACATGGCAATGAATGCCATAAGATAAAACACATTCAAACAATTAATAAAACAACCATCTAAAAACAATACAATTAGCAATTAAAAATATAAAATACACATCTCAGCATCTCATTATTGAAATCGGTTTCCGTTGCGTCGTCATATCATTCCATAGGTCTCAGTTAAATAATTATACTTCATCTGCAAATGCCTGCTCGAACAGCCAAGTCTTAACTTTCTTTCAAAATGTTACAATCTAATGTCTTTGGGGGGGGTGTTCCATAGCCGAGAGGCCACTGCTGAGAAGGCCCTGTCTCTCGTCCTCGCCAATCGGGTCAGCGAAGAACAGGGCCTCTCCAGATGATCTTAAACATCTCGATGGTTCATAAGGAGAGATGCGTTCAGGCAGATAAGCTGGACCAGAACGGTTTAGGGCTTTAAAGGCTAAAGCCAGCACCTTGAATTGTGCCCTGTAGCAAACTGGCAGCCAGTGGAGCTGGTGCAACAGAGGCGTTGTGTGCTCCTTGAGTGCCGTTCCAGTTATCAACCCAACTGCTGTCCGTTGGACCAGTTGAAGCTTCCGAACACTCTTCAAAGGCAGTCCCACGTAGAGAGCATTGCAGTAATCTATGCGGGATGTAACCAGAGCGTGGACTACCATGGCCAAGTCAGACTTCCCAAGGTACGGGTGCAGCTGGCGCACAAGTTTTAACTGTGGAAATGCTCCTCTGGTCACCGCCGAAACCTGGTTTTCCAGGCTCAGTGATGAGTCCAGGATCACACCCAGACTGCGAACTTGTGTCTTCAGGGGGAGTGTAACCCCGTCCAACACAGGCTGTGTAACCCTTATGCCCTGTTCGGCCTTGCGACTGACCAGGAGTGCCTCTGTCTTGTCTGGATTCAATTTCAGTTTGTTTGTCCTCATCCAGTCCGACACAGCGGCCAAGCACCAGTCAGGGCCTGAAGAGCCTCCTTAGTAGTAGGTGGGAAGGTGTGACAGAGTTGGACGTCATCTGTGTACAGGTGACACTGCACCCTGAAACTCCGGATGACCTCCCCCAGTGGCTTCATGTAGATGTTAAACAACATGGGAGACAGTATTGGACCCTGAGGAATCCCGCAAGACAATGGATGAGGGGTGGAACAGGTGTCTCCCAACAACACCATCTGGGAATGGCCCACTAGGAAGGACCGGCGCCACTGCAGAACAGTACCTCCAAGGCCCCTTCCAGCGAGGCGTCCCAGAAGGATACTGTGGTCAATGGTATCAAAGGCCGCTGAGAGGTCCAGCAGAACCAACAGGGACACCCTCCCTCTGTCCAGCTCCCGGCGTAGATCATCCACTAAGGTACCCAGGCTGTCTCGGTACCATGCCCCGGCCTAAAGCCAGACTGTGCCGAATCCAGATAATCTGTGTCTTCCAAGAATACCTGGAATTGAGAGGCAACCACACGTTCCAGGACAGACAGTCGTTTGGTCCAGGCCTGAATCCTTTTCTCCTCCACAAATTTATTTTGTGGGTCTGGACGCAAGTCCTCCCTTTGTGCAATAGAAATGATGGCTGATACAGGGATTGCGAATCGCTTTGCCAATTAAAGTAATCAACTGCTACAGGAGTGATGAATGGGGGTGGAAGAGGCTCTTTTGTGGGGCCGTAATAAAAAGAAATCAGGGACATGAAGTTGGAACAGGATACAAAATTGGAACAGGGTTTTAAATTGCCTTTCTGCATATGTATGGAGGGTGATAAACAATTCAGCCATAGAAGCGATTGCGAGCGCTGAATGCCACAAGTGGAATGAGCAGCAGCAGGAGAGTAGGAGTCGCGTTGAATATTTAAGAGCCAATGCAAATAGAACGGTTTTGGTTTGACAACAAGCATTGTAAAAAGCGACAGCCCGTTCACACCACACACCTAAAACACCATGATTCTACTCCAGCTGCCATGGCAACTTGAGGAATGCCAGGATCCATTGTTCAGGGGGGGACATATAGCATTCTTAGGCCCCTTCTACACTGCCATATAATCCAGATTATCAAAACAGATAATCCACATCTGCTTTGAACTGGATTATACAAAACTGCTTCTACACTGCCATAGAAAATCCAGATTGTCTGCTTTGATCTGGATTATATGACAGTGTAGACCAGGGGTGCTCATTATGGTGATCGGGAGCACCTAGGTGATCCTCGGCCCTCTTCCAGGTGATCTTTGGGCCTCACCAGCCGGATGGCGCGCTCCTGCCATGCGCGCGCACATCCGCTCCCACCGCCGCCTTCGCGGGGCTTCTTTTGCCAAAATGAGGCTTTAGTGGGCGGGCCCTGGCGCTCATCTTGCCACGCACGGTGTGGTGACATTGGTTGCTGCTGGGGAGGGGGCGGGAGCAAGGCGAAGGCACGCGCACGGATAGGATGCGAGGCTGTGGGAGGGATGGAGGGAATGTGTGTGTGTGAGAGAGAGAGATAGAGCCAAGGAGAAAAGAAAGAAATCTGGAGAACTTTTTCGGATCCTTTTGGCAGGCAGGCAGGTGGGCGCTGGAAGGAGAGAGGGAGAGAGAGAGAGAGAGGCGAAGGAGGCCGGGCAAAGTGGGGCAAAGCCAAGCAAGCCCCGCCGCAAACCCTGCTGCTATCCTCGGGACTCCCATTCCAAGCCGAGACCTGGGCGAGCGAGCTGTGTGGGGCTGTTTTCTTTCCTTGGTTGGGAGGAGGGACAGCTCCACCATGTTCTTGGGGCTGAACCTGAGGAGGAGGGGGCTGCGGGGATGGAGACTCCACTTGCTGGTGCTGCTTGTGCCCTCGCCGCCTTTCTCCGCCTCGCCCTCCATTGCCCTCGAAGGAGAAAGCCGGCGAGGGCCCACGGGGGAGAGAGAGAGAGGGTGGCTCTTCAGAGCCGGCTAGGAAGAGCCACCCTCTCCCCCCCCCCCCGTGGGCATGGACTGCCACCAGTGGGAGGGGTCCTCCTTCCTGCCAGCCGTCCACTTGGGCCTCCTTTCTGAGTGTCACCCTCGAAAGGAAGGAAGGGCGCCCCCCACTGCATCTGTCACTTTGGGGAAGCACCTCTTCCACTCTTCCTTCTCCTGCCCAGGTAAGGGAGCCTCGAGGGAGGAGGGGGGGAGGCTGCCGTGGGGAGGCTCCAGCCTCACATGGGTCCCTCTCTCGATTGAGTTTCCCGGCCCAGGCAGCAGCCAGGCGGCCCCTCTTCCCAGCCCTCCACCTTCTGAGCCGCCTCCGAAGCCATATCTAGCCAGAGTGCTGGCAGGTGCGCCTATAAATACTGTCCTGCTGCGTGCATGGGAGGGGCCTGCTGTGCACGCAAGAAGCAGGATGGGATGGGGACTTCCTGCTTCGCAAAAGCACGCAGCAGGAGGGAGGAAGGCAACGAAGACAATAAGAGAGAGAGAGCGCGCAGGCAAAATGGATCCCCTTCCTGGGTCCGCGCGGCGGTGAGTTCATGGGCAGGCAAGAAAGAAGCCCTGCGCAGACAGAAGGCTGCAGCAGGACCATGTGCGCGCGCGTGCGCGTGCACGCTCACATGCACAACAGGTGATCTTTTCAACTTGATTGTTCATATAGTAGCTCGCATGATGAAAAAGTGTGGGCACCCCTGGTGTAGACTCATATAATCCAGTTCATAGCAGATAATGTGGATTATCTGCTTTGATGATCTGAATTATGTGACAGTGTAGAACGGTTCTGGGACCCCATCTACACTACCATTTTCTTTGAACTGGATGATATGGCAGTGTAGACCCGGATAATCCAGTTCAAAGCAGATAATGTAAAATCTAGATCATCTGCTTTGAACTGGGTTATATGGCAGTGTAGACATATAATCCAGTGGCAGTGTATATCGCCGTGTAGAGTCAGATAATCCAGTTCAAAGCAGATAATGTGGATTATCTGCTTTGATAATCTGTATTATATGGCAGTGCAGAAGGGGCCTGGGACCCCATCTACACTACCATGTAAAATCCAGATTATATGCTTTGAACTGGAACATATGGCAGTGTAGAAATATAATCCAGTGGCAGTATATATGGCAGTATAGAGTCAGATAATCCGGTTTATCTGTGGATTATCTGCTTTGATAATCTGTATTATATGGCAGTGCAGAAGAGGGCTGGGACGCCATCTACACTTCCATATAAAATTCAGATTATTTGCTTTGAACTGGATTATATGGCAGTGTAGACTTAGATAATCCAGTTCAAAGCAGATAATCTGGATTATCTGATTTTATTATCTGGAGCATGGTATATGACAGTGTAGAAGGGGACTTGGTGGATATTCACATGGGAAAGTAGGGAATTCGAATCTGCCTGAGTCCTATTCCAACGCTGGAACAACTAACCCACCTAAACCTATTATTAATTGTAATGACATGCAAGGCTTTGAACTCAAATGTCAAAGTTTAATGAACACCCTACACAGAGAAAAATGTCTACCTGTATACATCCACCCTGAGTTCCTATATCAGAAGAAATTACATAAATAAATAAATAATAACAATTATAGAAAAAAGGTGATAATCAACACTTTGAAGGAGACCCGGTGCTCCACTGGTAGTGAGTGCAGCTGCTGCAATGTTGGTGTTATGTGAGCTCTCACCGGCGTACCAGTAAGAAGCCTAGCTGCTGCATTTTGCACCACCTTCAGCCTCCAGATTGCCGACATAGGTAGGCCAATGTAGAGGGCACTGCAGTAGTCTATTCTCGAGGTGGCCGTGGCCTGGATCACCGTGGCCAAATCCTCCCTGGTCAGATAGGGAGCCAGTCGCCTAGCCTGCCGGAGATGGAAAAAAGCCACTCTGCTGGCATTGGAGATCTGAGCCCCCATTGATAGCTGAGGGTCCAGCAGGACTCCCAAGCTCTTCACAGAGGATGACGGACACTGGGGTGTACCAACAAGGGTAGGCAACTGAACAGCCCCTCCACCAGGGTGACCCAGCCACAAGATTTCCGTCTTTGCTGGCTTCACCCTCAACCTGCTAACACGCAGCCATCCAGTCACGGCTTCAAGGCACTGTTGGAAATTATCAGGTAGAGTCCGGCCGGCCGTCCATTTGCAGAACGAGCTGAGTGTCATCAGCGTACTGGTAACACTCTAGTCCGTAGGTCCGAACTAGTTGAGCGAGAGGTCGCATATAGATGTTAAAGAGCAGGGGGGAGAGAATGGCCCCTTGGGGAACTCCACAAACAAGTGGAGACCTCTCGGAAACCAGGTCTCCCCTCTCCACTCGCTGTCCCCAATCACAGAGGAAGGAGGACAGCCATTTCAGGACTGTTCCCCGAACTCCAGCTATGGTGAGACTGTGGGTCAATACATCGTAGTCGACCGTATCAAACGTTGCAGTTAGATCTAATAACACAAGCAGCGCCGATCCACCTTGGTCAAGCTGGCATTGGAGCTGATCTGTGATGGTCACCAGCACGGTCTCTGCCCCATACCTGATACGGACTGGAAAGGGGTCAAGCCAGGCTGTGTCCTCCAGAAACTGCTGCAGCTGCTCTGCTATTGCCCTTTCAATTACGTTACCCAGGAACGAAAGGTTCGACACCGGGTGGTAATTAGGGGGAACCAAACGATCTAAGTCTGGTTTTTTCAGCACTGGACATACCACGGCCTCTTTCAGCCTCTCTGGAAATGTTCCTTGCTCAAGGGAACTATTTATAATGTTCATCAGTGCAGACTCATATAATCCAGTTCAAAGCAGATCATGTAGATCAGTGTTTCCCAACCTTTTTTGAGCCGCGGCACACTTTTTACATTTGCAAAATCCTGGGGCAAACCACCAACTAAAATGATACAAAATGACACTCTAACACAGTAATAAAAATCAACATGGTTTCTGCAAAGGCAAATCATGTCTTACTAACTTGTTAGAATTCTTTGAGGGTGTAAATAAACACATAGATAAAGGGGACCCAATTGATATTGTTTACCTTGACTTTCAAAAGGCTTTTGACAAAGTCCCTCACCAAAGGCTCCTAAATAAGCTCTTCAGCCATGGAATCAGGGGACAGGTCTTGTCCTGGATTGGAACCTGGCTAAACTGTAGGAAACAAAGGGTGGTAATAAACGGACATTTCTCTGGGTGGAAAGAGGTGAGAAGTGGCGTACCCCAAGGTTCAGTTTTGGGTCCGTTACTTTTTAATTTATTCATTAATGACCTGGATGTAGGAGTGAATTCTGAGGTAGCAAAGTTTGCAGACAACACTAAATTGTTCAGGGTAGTTAAAAATGAAACTGATTGTAAAGAGCTCCAGAAAGATCTCTCGAAATTGAGTGAATGGGCAACAAAGTGGCAAATGCATTTTAACCTAAACAAGTGTAAAGTCATGCACATCGGGGCAAAGAACCCCAACTACACCTACCAATTGATGGGGTCAAAGCTTTCTGAGACAAACCAGGAAAGGGATCTTGGGGTCTTGGTGGACAGCTCAATGAAGATGTCAACCCAGTGCGCAGCAGCAGTGAAAAAAAGCAAATTCTATGCTAGGCATGATCAGAAGGGAATCGAAAATAGGTCAGCAAATGTTGTATTACCTCTCTACAAATCGATGGTAAGGCCACATTTGGAGTACTGTGTACAATTCTGGTCTCCGCACCTTAAGAAGGATATAACGGAACAGGAAAAAGGTACAGAAAAGGGCAACAAGAATGATCCAAGGGATGGAGCGGCTCCCTTATGAAACCAGGTTGCAACGCCTTGGTCTTTTCAGCCTTGAAAGACGGCGTTTAAGAGGTGACTTGATCGAAGTGTATAAAATCATGCATGGGATAGAAAAGGTGAATAAAGAAAAACTGTTTTCTTTGTCACAAAACACTAGGACTAGAGGGCACTCCTGAAGCTCCAAGGTAGGAAAATTAGGACGAATACAGGGAAATATTTCTTCACCCAGAGGGTCATTGGGTTATGGAATTTACTTCCAGAAGAGGTTGTGACAGCTGTCAGCCTGGACAGCTTCAAGGCAGGATTAGACAGATTCATGGATACCAAGTGTATCGGTAGTTACTGAAAAGGACATTCAAGTGCCACCTCGGAGTTGGTTGAGGTAGGCAGGATTTCCCTGGGTACTGGTTGTGGGGGGTCGGGAGCAGGTCAGGGTTTTGCCCTCCCTTCTGCTCGAGATCCCCGTGTACAACTGGTGGGCCACTGTGGGATACAGAATGCTGGACTAGATGGGCTGAGGTCCGATTCAGCATGGCTCTTCTTATGTTCTTAATACATATAGTTAATATGTTTTAAAATGTATTTATACACTCAGTGTGAAACCTGGGCCTGTTTCGATGAACACAACATAGATATCCTGGCGGGAATGGCAGAAAGACACACACTTCCCACACAGAACTCCCATAACCAAGAGAAAATGCTATAAGAGTTTGGTGGGCATTGACCTTGAGTTTGGGAGTTGTAGTTCACCTATATCCAAAGAGCACTGTGGACTCAAACAATGTTGGATCAGGACCAAACTTGGCATGAATACTCAATATGCCCAAATATGAACACAGATGGAGTTCAGGGGAAATAGACCTTGACATCTGGGAGTTGTAGTTGCTGGGATTTATAGTTCCCCTACAATCAAAGAGCATTCTGAACCCCACCAATGCTAGAACTGGGCCAAACTTCCCACACAGAACCCCCAGGAGGCAAGAGGAGGTCTCTACTTGGGGAAAGGGAGGCGGGCCTTCCCAATGCATGGAGAGGGAGAGACCAAGTAGACAACGGGTGGGGAGGGGGTTTTTGTTGTTGTAATTTTGTGCCTTTATCGATGTAGGTTTCTTAGGGTTATTATACTTCAACACACTAGACTCCCCCCCCCCTTTTTTTCTGGAGGTTCCAATTTCCCACGGCACACCTGATGATCACTCACGGCACACCAGTGTGCCCCGGCACACTGGTTGAGAAACACTGATGTAGATTCAGAAACTGGGTTATATGGCAGTGCAGATCCGTCCTTTGACTGGCACCTTTTCCATCCCTTTATGCTCTTATAGATTGCTGAGATGCTTAGCAAAAAGCCTGCTCCAAATGTGCCCAAAGACTGGGGTATTGTGGGTGGTTTACTCAGGGTTAGGACTTTTCAGTAATAGCTTCCCTCCCGGTTATAATTTAGGAAATTCTGAGCCTCTTGACACCAGGCCAATTTATAAGGGATTTTGCCTCGACAAAAATAGATTGCAGTCCTGCATTCACATATCTAGTCATCAATCCCTCTGAATACAGACATAGGAAGCATTGCGTTGTTGGGTGGCAGCCCCATCCGTGTGCATTTGAAATCAAATCCTATGGACGTTGCTCTTGAGTAAACATGTTTAAAATTGGAAACTGTGCTAGCTTTAGTTTTCGGCTTTCATGCCCCTAAAGAAAAAGGATTTAGCAGAAGCTACTGGGAGAAACGTTCCTGCATGAATTTTAAAGGGGGGGGGGGGTGGGGTGGCAGCTAATTAGTGGTTTTCTTCAATGTGGAGAAGAGAACATTCGTTGCGCTTGCGATGCATTGATGGCTTCTCTGAAGTTGCCGGAGCCACTTATAATGAGTCCCAGGTAGAAGCAGAACGGCACGTTTTCATTCTCTTTCTCTGGAAGACAAAACCGCTCCTTGTTCCTTGAAATGAGTGCGCCTTGCCATTGTTTCGCGTTTTTCGCATTTTAGTAAAAAGAAGTTGGGACGTAAAGAATTTCTGGCACTGCATTTTTGTGCAAAACAATTTTTGGGGGGGGGGACCTTTGGAAAGGTTTCCAAGATATCACCCATGAGAACAAAATAGGCAAAGATGTATTAAACATAGGACTTGCCACTCCATAGCATGACGGGGGGGGGGGGGCATAGGCCCTTCCTATATCTCTGGCATTACTTTGCAAATGAAGATTCTTAGGAAGGACTCATCCCACGCTTTTTACAAGCGCGTTGATGACTAAAAAGGCCAATCTGAGATAGGCAAGTCCGGTTGCAGAAAGCACAGCAGAAAGTCTCCTTGGGTGATGTTGTTTCCAAGTTGCGGTTCTTTCTGCATTATCGCTTCTCTTCGAGACCCATTCGGTGTGTCTTCTCGAAAGAGGCCGCAGTATTGTGGATAGTGCGTCTCCATGCCTCCCGATGTGAGGCCAGAGTGGACCATTGTTGGTGATCAATCTGGCCAAGCCTGAGATGTTGTTTCAGGGAGTCCTTATATCTCTTTTTTGGGGCGCCTCTCTTGTGCTGACCCGTGGTGGATTCACCGTTGAGTAATATCTTTGGGAGGCGGTGATCCTCCATCCTAGAGACATTGTGCCCTGCCCAGCGCAGCTGTGTTCTCAATAGCATGGCCTCAATGCTGGTGATCCCTGCATTGCTCACATTGTTGCAGCAACATTAGTCACATACGTCTTTTATCTGTTTTGATGTTTTTATTGACCAGGGTACATTTAAATAAATAAATAGGTGTTGGTGAACTTGCTCAAGGGCAGCAACATTAGTCACATAGGTGACCCAGGTGTTTCAGGTGACCCATGTTTCAGACCCATAGAGGAGAATAGACAGTACGATAGCTCTGTACACACTGATTTTGGTGCTTTGCCTGAGGTGCTTGTTGCTCCAGACTCCTTTGTGAAGCCTTCCGAATGCACTCTATGCCTTTGCTAATCTGTGATCTATCTCTTGATCAATCTTGGCGTCTGAAGTGATGATGCTTCCCAGGTAGGTGAACTGCTGAAAGGACTTAAGCACAGATGTCCCCATGCTGACGTGGGGATGATGGTGTTCTTTTTGTGGTGCGGGCTGGTAGAGGACTTCCGTTTTCTTCAGGCTGACTTCCAGCCCAAACAGCTCTGCAGCTGTTGCAAAGCAGGATGTGAGGCGCTGCAGGGCTGCTTCTGAATGGGCGACAAGGGCAGCGTCGTCTGCAAAAAGCAGCTCACGAACTAGATAGTTTAGAGTCTTAGTGCGTGCCCTCAGACGGCTTAAGTTGAACAAGCTACCATCAGTACGATAGCGTATATACTGTATATACATGCCGTCTTCTTTCTCGAGGTCTGCCGTAGCCCTTTGGAGCATCATGCTGAAGAAGATTGTAAATAGGATGCTATGTAAATGTAAGAATGTCAATGATGCTTTGGAGCCTCATGCTGAAGAAGATTGCAAATAAAGCCACATTCAATGAAGGAGAAGAGAAGTCATAATAAAAAAGCAGAACTAACATGACGGAAACGAGCCAATGGTACATCAATGAATATAAAACCTAGTGATTCTTCCAAGATGACTTAAGACCCTGTCTACACTGCCACATAATCCAGTTTCTGAATCCCGATTATCTGCTCTGAATTGGATTATGTTGCAATGTAGACTCATCCAATCGAGTTCAGAGAAGATCAACTGGATTCGGAAATTATATGTATTATATGGCAGTGTACATCCAGCCTTAGTCCCTAAGCAAACCAAAAAGTCTCCTTGAACATTGCTGTCCTGAAGCTGAATGAATGGTGGCGATTTCCCTGAATTAATGGTACGTTGTGTCAAGAAGGTTCCTTCTGCCTGTCCTAAGTCTCCTGCCAATCATTTTCATTGGCGCCTGACACCTTCTTGTACATACCGTGTTTCCCCGAAAGTAAGACAGCGTCTTACTTTCTTTTGACACAAAATCCCACCAAGAGAAAATGCTATAAGAGTTTGGTGGGTCTTAGTTTTGGGCGATGGTTCACCGAATCCAGAGAGCACTGTGGACTCAAACAATGTTGGATCAGGACCAAACTTGGCATGAATACCAATATGGCTATGAACACAGATGGAGTTCAGGGGCTCAAAGGGATCTTGACATCTCCTCCTCTTCCTCCTCTTCTGGGATTTATAGCGCCTTTCCCTCAAAGAGCATTCTGAACTCCCTTCAGTGAAGGGACTGGGCCAAACTTCCCACACAGAACCCCCAGGAGGCAAGAGGAGGTCCCACTTGGGGAAAGGGCGACTCAGGTCTTTCCCAATGCATGGAGAGGGAGCTCCAAACCAAGCAGACGGCGGGTGGGGGGTTGCGCCTAATTTTGTGCCTGATGTAGGTTTCTTAGGGTTATTATACTTCAACACACTAGACTCCCCCCTTTCGCTGGCGGCGGCTCCGCCCCTCCTCCCTTCAGTGAAGGATCACTCACGGCACACTAGTGTGCCCCGGCACACTGGTTGAGAAACACTGCCCTAAGCAAACCAAAAAGTCTCCTTGAACGTTGCTGCCCTGAAGCTGAATGAATGGTGGCGATTTCTGAATTTGGTACGTTGTGTTATATAAGCCGACCCTTCTGCCACCCCTGAAGTCTTACAATCGGGGTGTCCTGACACCTTCTTGTACATATTACGCAAGAGGAAAGAAAAGAAATAGCAGCACTTGCAATCCAGCACTGGAATTTGATCCACGCTGTTATTTCTGTTCCTTCCCTTGAAAGACTTAACGGGCTTATATCTTCTCCGGCAGAGAGATGCGAAGATGATGATAATGGCGACCCCCCCTCATTCTGTTCCTGTTCTGTAAGATGTGAAAGAACACTCCAAAATTCCCCCAAGATTTTGGTAATCAAGCGCAGCGAGCGAACATTGTTATTTTGACACACCTGATTAATGAGCGGCTGCACCTTCCCGATAGGGCTGGTGACTATTTCTCCAAACACTCAATGGGCGATCTGTCAGGAATTCAAATGTGATTGACAGGCTCCCGATTTAGCTTCTGAATCAAAGTGAGTAAGGAGGGAGCAGGGCTTGCCACGGTTTCAGCAAAAGCTTGAACACACACCTTTCCACAGAGGACCCACGGAAAAGCCCCACTGAAGCTGGGCAAGCCTTACGGCCAATTTCCTTTATCTGACTTGGGGAAACTAGCCTTCAGATTATTGCAAGAAACCAACCTGTAGGGCCACCTGTGAAGAGGTTCAAAATTCACCCCGTTCACTTTATTTAAACGTGGCAGGGCAGGCTATCCTTTATCCCACCGCTGCCACCAAATGTGACGAAGTATGGACACACACCGACTACTTGTCTTTTAAAACTGTGTGGCAGGACTGCCACCAATTGTCAATGTTTTACTTCTTTATTATTTAACTTGCTGCCACCATTTGTCAATGCTTGACCACTAGATGTGAGGGTCTTTGTGAACAAACGACTTCCACAGATGTAGTGTTGAAAGTGTTTAACAGTTTATTTGACACAAATGGGCTCAAAGCTTAGGTGGTTTCAAAAGACTCCGAAGAGGTACAGACTTGCAATTTTAAACAATATAACACCGGGGTTTTAACTTCCCCTTACACAGTTACTAGCACAAGTAACTACTTAATACTGGGTTACTCTCAACCCTGGGACTAAACTCTGTCCCACACTCTTGGGTTTCCCTCAACCCACACACAGAACTGAACTGCACACTGCAGCTCCTACAGACAGCTTGCAGCTTCAGCAACTGCCAATTCCCAACTAACTCTGGTCACAGCTGCTGGCCAACTGACATTCTCCAACTGTCAGATTCAAACTGAACATTCTAAAGCCAGAGTGGCCTCTATTGTCATGGCAACAGCCTCTGCTTACAGCTTGCTGCTGTGAACATTCTACTGCTCACTCTCTGCAGCTTTTAAAAACTGTCCCCTCTTAAACACATAAACAAACATGTGATCAACATATAAATAACCACCTCATCACACCACCCCTCCACCTTAGTTGGGATTCAGGGCACGGGATCCCTGTGAAAGTGAAAAACTGCCACAAGAGAAGAAACAGAGTTGCTGTGAGTTTTCCGCACTGTTTGGCCGTGTTCCAGAAGCATTCTCTCCTGACATTTCACCCACATCTATGGCAGGCTTCCTCAGAGGTTGTGTGGTTTGTTGGAAACTAGGCAAGCGAGGTTTATCCATATTTAAACCATCAATAAAAGAGACAAATCTTAAATCCCATGATGTATTGTGTGCATGTGAATATTTTCTGAATATGGAATTGTTAATGTTTTCCATAAAGAGGTGGTCAGTGTAAAGGGAAAACGAGAAACGGGCCAGAATTGGCCAAATTTTAAATGCTCATCGTGCTTTCTGTATGTTTTCCCTCACATATTTTGGAGACTTAAATGGGCTCATTAAGGAACAGCTGTTCATTTAAAAAAAACCGAACAGACCTGATTTATATCATTAACGGAATGAGTCATATGGTCCAACTCTGCTGGACTGCTCCAGGTGGGAGGATCCTTTCCCCCCACTTCTTTTTCCCTAGCCTTTCTGTACATAGGAAATCAGTATGAAGATGGGAGTCCAGGGAACCATTTTACATGGGGGAATAGTGGTGCTGTTAGAGCTGGAATTTGGGGCCAAGTCATAGGTCCCCATATGAACATCTGGAGAGCAGCAGGTGACAGGGCCGGTAGCCGATAGGACTTGCATCAACCTATTTTCCTCTTATGTCTTAGGAAGGAAAGAGCAGTTTATTTATTTATTTATTGATTTATTTATTTATTTATTTATTTGATTTATACACTGCCACTCCCAACGGCTTGGGACGGTTTATTTTATTTACCCTGTGTTTTGATTCATAATGTTTTATGAATCAAAACACAGGGTAAATAAAATACAACAAAACAGTGTTTCTCAACCTTCCTAATGCTGCAACCCCTTAATACAGTTCCTCATGTTGTGGAGACCCCTAACCATAACATTATTTTCATTGCTACTTCATAACTATTTTGGGGTGGGGGTGTGTGGGTTGATTTTGTCATTTGGAAAGTGTAGTTGCTGGGATTTATAGTTCCCTACAATCAAAGAGCATTCTGAATTCACCAACAATTGAATTGAACCAAACTTGGTACACAAAAACTCCCATGATCAACAACAAATACTGGAAGGGTTTGGTGGGCACTGACCTTCAACTTGGGAGTTGTAGTTCACCCATATCCAGAGAGCACTATAGACTCAGCAATGATGGATCTGGACCACACTTGACACAAATCCTCAATATACCCAAATGTGAACACTGGTGGAGTTTGGGGAAAATAGGTCTTGACATTTGGGAGTTGTAGTTGCTGGGATTTATAGTTCACCTACAATCAAAGAGAGCCCCTTGCACCCCATCAATGATAGAATTGGGTCAATCTTCCTACACAGAATCCTCATGCCTAGGGACTAGCTGGCGTGAGCCTCCATCCCACCTCACACACTCTCCCTCACCCACACATGCGCATCATGCTGCCATGCGCCAAGCACACCTTCTCTCCCCCACTGGGAGTCACAGAAACAGCACTCCCTTTGGCAGGGAGGTCTGCCAATCACAGCAGAGGATAGCTTTAGGTAGGAAAATTCGTAGCCTGTTTCCAAAAAGAAAGAGAAGGACAAGCAGAGAGATCTTCAACCTTCTCTGCCAAGGGATTCCTAAGACCATCAGAAATATATGTTTTCTGATGGTCTATGGTGACCCCTCTGAAACCCTCTCGCGACCCCCCCTGGGGGTCCCGACCCCCAGGTTGAGAAACACTGCAATAAAACATTAAAATTCAGCAAGCGCAATGGAACTTAGACACAAATCACAAGCATTCGAAAGCTTGCTTAAAAAGGAATGTCTTGCAAGCTCTGTGAAAAGAATATAGGCTTCGCAGAGCCCACGTCTCCGGAGGCAATGTGTTTCACAGAGTAGGAGCAATGATGGAAAAAGCTCACCATCTAGTAGAGGTCAGATGAAAAGACTTTACATTGGGGATAGTTAGTAGTCTTCTGAACGTAGTGATCTTGGGGGGTTATATGGAATCAGACGATCCCGTAGGTACACTGGCCCCAGACCATATAAGGCCTTGAAGGTGATCTGGCATTCAATTGGAAGCCAGTGCAGATCCCGCAGGATTGGAGTAATACGGCACGTTGCAGGCTCCCCTGCGAGTAGCCAAGCTGCAGCATTCTGCACCAGCTTAAGTTTCCGGATCACGGTCATGGGTAGGCCAATGTAAAGAGTGTTACAGTAGTGAAGTCTTGTTGCACCATAGACCTGAATGGCCCCTCAGTAAACCACTTGAGACTGGCCACGGTTAAATGCTTTATTTAGAATAAGTAAAAATAGTAAAGAAGGAGAGTTATAGTCCACAGGTGTCTCCAAGCACCCAAAGTATTGCAAAGCAATAGTCCCAGGCAAAATAGTATCAGAAAAGGTGAGCAGAGTCTTAATGCCCCAATGGGCTAATCCAAAGGGAGTTCTTGGCACAAGGCTTGGCAGACAGAGTTCAATGGCAGGCAGGCCCAATGGCCAGGCAAGGTTCCGTGGAGACTTGGCTTGAAAACTGAACGTTGGCGAAAGATGGTAACCATCTCAGAGGCCTGGCTTAAATAGGTCTCACAGGCTTTGAAGTTACAACGCACAGGGACGTCGGAGCTTGTTCTCATAACAGCTCTCCAGCTGGGCCTTCTCATGCCTTCCGCATGGGAATGGTATGCCCATCCAATTAGCACTAGCACCTGGACGATTGGGAGTCAACCCGTCTCCAGTTATCCCTCAGTCCTTATCAGCCGAGCGGTTTCTGGCCTTGAACACTGAATGAACTATGGGCTTCTGTAGCAGTTTGTCTCTAGGCTTTACAGGCCTCTCTGAGACTGGGGATTTAACATGGCGTTGGTCTTGCTGAGGGCCTGAGGCAGGCTGGGGTGTGACAAGTCTTGAGATGACCATGGCTTGGATTACCGTGGCTAGGTCGTTCCGGGACAGGTAGGGGGCCAAACGCTTCGCCTGTCGCAGATGGAAGAATGTGATTCTGCTGACAGTGGAGATTTGGGTCTCCATTGACAGCAGAGGGTCCAAATGGACACCTAGGCTTTTTAAAGATGGCGACAGGCGTAATGCCTCGCCGTCCAGTTGTAAAGCTTAAAAATTATTGTGACAGAGGGTGCATGTACATACACCCGCGCATGGGCAAACTTGGGCCCTCCAGGTGTTTTGGACTTCAACTTCCACAATTCCTAACAGCCAGTAACAGAGAGTTGAAGTTCAAAACAAACCCAGTACAGCACATAAATACAATACCATATGTAGTACCATGAGATGATCTCAAATCAAGTAGTGTCAGTCAGCCCTTAAATATCATATATCTCATTATACAGTCATATAGGGCATTGAATCCAAGTACATAGTGCAATATAAATCAGTCTTACATACATAGGATAATCCCACACATATCAGATAGTATCGGGAATGGGGTAAAGAAAGGGGTGGGGAGTAGCATAGCATATGAATAACATACACGTCCCAATAAGCAATCACTCCTGATGGAAATAAACATACACGTCAAAGTGACTGTACAGGGTCCCCCGTATGAACATAGGCGTAAAGGATATGAGTAAAGGAGGGGGGTGGAGGGTACTACACAATATATCCGGCCTGAATAGGCAATTCATCCAATCCGTCGTCAAACGAAATCCAGAAATGCCAGGGTAACTCACGCACGGCGACAAGCCTCGGAGCGTCCACAATGCGGGTCGGCACTATGCCAGAGGAAGGCGTGTCCAGCGTCGAACGTGTGATGTCAAAAAGAAGCGACGGCGTCCCCAGTAAGAGTATCAAAGGAGGGAGGGATAGAGACAGGGGTGGGGGCGTGTCTGGCGTGTCGTGCGTCTGGCGTCAATACGAAGGCACGTCACAATGTAAACAATGACCGTGGCCTCAACTCCAATGAGAAGGGCATCCCCAAGCAAATCAAGAGATGGTATCCCCGTGGAAAACGTCGGTAAATGAAAGGCTCGAATAGCAAAAAGGGCAGGCTGCAACAGCAACCCGTTTGGTGGCGCGATTCGCCCCAAACGCTCAGAGTAGAACTCTCTAAAGGCACCAATGTGAATCCAAGAGTGGGAGCAAGCGGCTTGCGGTGGCAAAAAAGCCCCAAAGGGGAAGCTGTAGGTGGGTCAGGTACAGGGTGGAAGCAAAACGCCTACGGGGGTGGCGCTGGGACCGTTTCGAACCTCAAGGGTCCTTCTTCAGGGCGGGGATCATCACAGACTGAACTGTGGCTTCAATAACAGTACATATATCTATACTATAGTATCCATGTCATCAAAGGTAGGTCTGAGCACAATCCCACCGGAAGAAGCTGGACACGCCTTCCTCTGGCATAGTGCCGACCCGCATTGTGGACGCTCCGAGGCTTGTCGGCATGCGTGAGTTACCCTGGCATTTTTGGATTTTGTTTGACGGCGGATTGGATGAATTGCCTATTCAGGATGGATATATTGTGTAGTACCCTCCACCCCCCTCCTTTACTCATATCCTTTACGCCTATGTTCATACGGGGGACCCTGTACAGTCACTTTGACGTGTATGTTTATTTCCATCAGGAGTGATTGCTTATTGGGACGTGTATGTTATTCATATGCTATGCTACTCCCCACCCCTTTCTTTACCCCATTCCCGATACTATCTGATATGTGTGGGATTATCCTATGTATGTAAGACTGATTTATATTGCACTATGTACTTGGATTCAATGCCCTATATGACTGTATAATGAGATATATGATATTTTAGGGCTGACTGACACTACTTGATTTGAGATCATCTCATGGCACTCATATGGTATTGTATTTATGTGCTGTACTGGGTTTGTTACTCAGTTTCATTTTGTTCTAATAGAGTATATTTTGCATAACTTTGACTCATTATTCTCTGTATTTAGACTCTCGACTATTATTCAGTGTGTTCATACTGCTGTTGTAGTTCAGCCTGTAATTGTGTCTGATGTCAATGGGGCTGATGGTTTTCCTGGGCCTGTGTCTGATGTCAATGGGGATGAGGGTTTTTCTGGATCTTTCTGAGAGGCCCGAGGTCTCTCATGAAGGGAGTGCTTCTTCTGTAGATTCCCAAGGTCAAATTCCTTCTCTGAGAAACTGTCTTCTGAGGATGATTTGTCAGGTGCATAATTTAATGAGTTTGAAGATAGAAAACAAGACTTTTGCAAACTAAGACAAACTACAACAACACAGTGATTCCAACCATAAAAGCCTTCGATAAGACAAAGTTCTCAAGATCGGCAAAGGTCTGCTAGAAAAGAGAGATAAGAAATCCTTATCTGGCTGTAAGGGCAAGGAGAATGCTTTCCTTTCGTTTCATGGGACAGGAAAAGCTTTATATGATACAAGGAAAAGGATATTAGCTCAGTCTTGTCAATGTTGGAGTTTTATGATGGTCTTGTTTCCAAGTGGATTTCTAGTTTCATGTTTTAAGTTTTGCCAAGTTCCTGTTTTGGTCATTGAATCTCTATGCTGTCTTGTTCCTTTAGGTTTTGCATCTTTGGATTTTTGTATTTTTTATTTTGGGATTTATTAATTGCCCATCCCAGATGGCTGTGGGCGATTTACAGTAAAAACACAAAGCTAAATACCTGAAACATCTAAAGACATCTAAAAGTATCTAACATCTGAAAACATCTAAAAACAATTAGCATCTAAAAACATCTAAAAACAATTGACAGTCTAACGGTTCTCAGCCGAACGCCCTCTCGAACACCCACGTTTTACAAGCCATGCAAAAGTCTTTTAGAACACGGGTGGCTCTGATTTAAAGAGGGAGGGCATTCCAGAGTGACGGGGTGATCACCGAAAAAGCTCTACGCCGAGTTGATGTCAGGTGGACTTCCTTAGGGCCAGGGACCTGTAATAGATGCTGATGGTCTGATCGAGGTGATCTCAAGGGTCAACACAGAGAGAGGCGTTCCCATAGATATGCCGGCCCTTGACCATGCAAGGCCTTAAAAGTAAGAACCAGCACCTTATGAGTAATACGGAACTCGACTGGAAGCCAGTGCAGTCAGTATAGAACAGGTGTTATATTGTTCCTTACGGGGGTTCCCGTGAGGAGTCTGGCCGCCGCATTCTGTACTAGTCGAAGTTTCCGGGTCACCGACAAGGGGAGGCCAACATAAAGGGCATTACAGTAGTCAAGTCTTGAGGTGACTGTGGCATGAACCACTGTGGCCAGGTCATCCCCGGACAGGTAGGGTGCCAGCCACCTAGCCTGCCGACGATGGAAAAAGGCCGACTTACTGACGGCGGAGACCTGGGCCTCCATTGTCAATAACGAGTCAAAAGTGACACCAAGGCTTTTGACAGCGATAGCTGGAGAGAGAGAGAGAGAGGTTCACTGTCTATGGTGGGCAACCTAACCTCATCCAGCCACAAGATCTCAGTCTTTGCTGGATTCACCTTCAGTCTACTGGAGTCTGGTTGGCCATCCATCCAGCCAACCTGTTACACTCCAGCCTCAAGAGTGGCAAGATGTGAATAAACGTTATCAGGAACCGAGTCTGGTTGGCCGTCCATCCGTAGAAGGAGCTGGGTGTCTTCTGCATACTGGTAACACTCCAGCCCATAACTCCAAACTAGCTGAACGAGTGGTCACATATAGCGAGTGGTCACCCTGAATTTTGTGTTTTTACCTTTGCATCCTGAAGTTCTCCCCACTCTTTGGAGAATACTGTTTTGGACTATACTGTTTCTATCATTTTTATTCCTCTGCTTACCTATCCTTCAATAAATTGCTTGCTAATTTTACTATACTGGTGTGATGTTTAGGGGCAGAGGTGTTCCTGCTCTGGGATATAGCAGCTACCAGTTCGAAGTGTGGTGTACAAGTATCACACCTATGAACACCTATGGTGGCTGGTGTTCATATTCTGTGTATATATAGCAGAAGTGATCATTTTTCAGCTCCCAACATATATTTTGGACTGCAGCTCCCATCATTCCTCCCTATTGACATTTCTGGCGTAGTATGTTAGAAGTTATCATTCCATTATGACATCTGGAGATCAATTTGTGATTCCCTGAATGAAATCCTATCGTTTATACAAAGAGCCCCTTCATCCAGCGGATTGCCATAAGCCATCCAGGAGATTTGAAAGGAAGGCATAATTGGGCTTCAAATAGAGAAAGGCACTGGTTCACATTTATGTTGTTTTAATGTTGTCCCCTCCCCATTGAATAAAATGCAAATAGCTGCAGTGAAAGGGAACCACGCTTGGGACTGCTTTGAGCAAAAGGGCCGGGTTTATTCACCCTCCCTTTTTAGTAGTCCCAACAAAAATGTCACCTTGCTATTTGCATTGAGAAGAAAGCTCTCCGACGCTCATTACGGCGAAGGCTTTCTTCCCAGTTGAAAAGAGTGGCAGTGGGGAATTGCCCCTGAGTTCTTGTCGTAGCCGAACATCTCTCCCCCCCCCCCCCCACTCCCTGCGCTGGCTTCTATTATTTAAAAGTATCCATTTAGCATAATTTTAATTTGGCACAGAGCCTGCCTATCAAATAGATCCAGAAATAACCAAAGAGATAGCCGTGCTAATCTCTTTTCATATAAAAAAAGGAGAAAGCCAGAATGCTGTAATGCTTTGAGAGTTGAACGAGGACACGGGGAGTATAAGGTTCAAATCCCAATCTAGCCATCGAAACCCACTGCGTGGTTTGGGCAAGTCACTTACTCTCAGAGGCCCCATCTGCAGTGCTATCGACTATCGTTTCAGCGTGCAGTTTAAATGCATAGAAATGCATTACATGGCAGTGTAGGCTCATCTCTCTCTGGCATTACTTCGCGAACGAAGAATCTTTGGAAGGATTCATCCCGCACTCCCCACAAACGCGCCGATGATTTCGTTTTCGGAGGTTGGATGTGTCCTTCGAGCCTGTGCAATGGATTTTTCTGGTGGAGCGCAGCGTGCAAAGAACTGGCCTCACCCTTTAAACCAAAGGTTCATCTGCCAGGGCCTAGCAAGTTTGGACAGTGGCCACGAGGTCCTCAGGTCGTAGGTTTGGTTCGAGTTTCCTTCTCTAGATGGTTGACCTTACAGGGTTAAACGAGCTCCATCTACCCGGATTTGAAATCAGAGTTTTCCTTCTCTTGGGATGGTTGCCAAAAGGCTAGAGAGCCCATCCTACCCATTGACGCTCTTTGTCAGACCCTTTGGTTGTGACCTGTCTGGCATGGGAGGCACTACCAGTGGCTATTTTGCCACTGCCAGCATAGCTCACAACTTCATTAGGGTACGCAAGCCTCTCCCCCACAACAAGGGGGCGCCAACAATGCAGTTAAATGGCATCCTGAAACTGCATTTTATAGCACTGTGTAAATGGGGGCTCATCCTCAGAGGAAGGCAGTGCCAAGGCCTCCATATGAAGGGAGAAAGATGGCATAGGTCAGTGGCTATCAACCTTGCTTTTGCTACTGTTATGAATTGTAATGTAAATATCCGATATGCAGGATGTATTTTCATTCACTGGACCAAATTTGGCATAAATACCAGATGTGTCCAAATTTGAATACTGGTGGGATTAGTGGGCATTGATTTTGTCATTTGGGAGTTGTAGTTGCTGGGATTTATAGTTCACCTACAATCAAAGAGCATTCTGAACTCCACCAATGATGGAAATGAACCATACTTGGCACACAGAACTCCCATGGCCAACAGAAAACACAGAAAGGGTTTGGTGGGCATTGACCTTGAGTTTTGGAGTTGTAGTTCACCTACATCCAGAGAGTACTGTGGACTCAAACAATGATGGATCTGGACCAAACTTGCCACAAATCCTCAATATGCCCAAATATGAACCCTGATGGGGTTTGGGTAAAATAGACCTTGGGTGTCTATTTTGGGAGTTGTAGTTGCTGGGATTTATAGTTCACCTACAATTAAAGAGCATTCTGAACCCCACCAACTATATAATTGGGCTGAACTTCCCATACAGAACCCCCATGCCTTGGAAGGGACTCGCTGGTGCAAGCCCTCCTCCAGCCTTGCATGCTCTCGAGCAGCCCGGGCCTCGGTTTCCCAGCATGCAGCGGGGAGGAAACTCCTCATAGGGCATGCCCTCCAGACTCTTGATCCTTCTCTGGACACATTCCAGCTTAGAGTCAACATCTCCCTTCAATTGTGGTGCCCAGAATTGGACACAGTGTGATTCCAGGTGTGGTCTGACCAAGGCAGAATAGAGCATGAGTAGCATGACTTCCCTGAATCTAGACACTACGCTCCTCTCGATGCAGGCCAAAATCCCATTGGCTTTTTTTGCCACCGCATGACATTGTTAGTTCATGTCTAACTTGTTGTCCATGAGGACTCCGAGATCTTTTTCACATGTACTGTCAGGCGTCCCCCATTCTGTATCTTTGCATTTTATTTTATTTTTTCTGCCTAATTGGAGTATCTTGCATTTGTCCCTGCTGAACTTCATTTTCTCAGTTTTGGCCCATCTCTCTCATCTGTTAATATCTCACACTATGAGATCATTTCATGAGTCCTCAATACATGGAAGCAGGTGGCACTAGTTTTCGTAAGGCTTTAGCAGCAATTGAGATCTCCGGCAGGGTTGAGAACTTGGGTCCGCTTGGGTCAGAAGCTAATGCATGGCACAAAGCAATTAAGACTTAATTTCCAAAGGAAGCAATAGATGATCAAAAGGTCTAGAAGCAGCTGTGTTGCCAAAAAACGTAGACATAGGCCAAAATTTTAAAAGCAGCTGTGTTATCTATACCACGAGCACGAGCAAACATTGGCCATCCGGGTGTTAGGAATTGTGGGAGTTGAAGTCCAAAACACCCGGAGGGCCAAAGTTTGCCCGTGCCTGAGCCATCCACGTTCATTAGGGTAAAGATCAAGAGTGCAATTATCAGAGGAACTACACACATCCCGCACCACAGGAAGAACACCATCACCCCCATGTCAGCATAGGCACATCTGTGCTTAAGTCCGTCCAGCAGTTCACCTCCCTGGGAAGCATCATCTCTTCAGGCACCAATATAGATAAAGAGATAGATCACAGATTAGCAAAGGCATAGAGTGCATTCGGAAGGCTTCACAAAAGAGTCTGGAGCAACAAGCACCTGGGGCAAAGCACCAAAATCAGTGTGTACAGATCTATAGTACTGTCTATTCTCCTCTATGGGTCTGAAACATGGGTCACCTATCATCAACACCTATGACTCCTCAAACGCTTTCATCAGCGCTGTCCTAAATACACACTGGACTGACTATGTGACGAATGTTGCTGTCCTTGAGCAAGCAGGGATCACCAGCATTGAGGCCATGCTATTGAGAACACAGCTGTGCTGGGCAGGGCACGTCTCTAGGATGGAGGACCACCGCCTCCCAAAGATACTACTCTATGGTGAACTCGCCACGGGTCAGTGCAAGAGAGGCGCCCCCAAAATGAGATATAAGGACTCCCTGAAACAACATCTCAGGCTCGGCCAGATTGATCACCAACAATGGTCCACCCTGGCCTCACATCGGGAGGCATGGAGACGCACTATCCACAATGCTGTGGCCTCTTTCGAGAAGAAACGTCAAACGAGTCTCGAAGAGAAACAACAACGCAGAAAGAATCACAACTTGGAAAACACATCACCCAAGGAGACTTTCTGCTGTGCTTTCTGCAACCGGACTTGCCTATCTCAGATTGGCCTTTTTAGTCATCAACGCACTTGTAAAAAGCGTGGGATGAGTCTTTCCTAAGAATTTTCATTCGCGAAGTAATGCCAGAGAGAGTAATGCCAGACACACATCACAATGGAACTCAGCTAAGAAATGTAAATAAACTCGGTGATGCTTATTGTACCAGGGGGCATCAAGCATGGAAATGGACATAAAGAGCAAATGAACTTAAACCAGAAGTGGCAAGACGTCCAGGGGTGTTTTTCATTTTGAGCAATTAGGGGACTTTTGGACCTTGTGCCCATAAGGCGAATACTGTGGGTCTTGGAAGCTACCAGGAGCAGGAGTGATATTTTTAGCAACGAAATAACCCATGTTTCTCCCTATCCCAGATTCCTCTTATGCCATCAAATGCATAAAATGCGTGAGGGAGCGCTGAAGCACCTTGAAAAACCCAGTGTGCCTTCCAACAAACGGTCTACCATATCCTCCTGTTATTCCAGAGTAAATATAGCAGTGTTTCTCTACCTTCCTAATGCCGCGACCCCTTAATGCAGTTCCTCATGTTGCGTTGACCCCCAACAAAGCATAAATACATTTTGTTGCTACTTCATCACTGTAATTTTGCTACTGTTATGAATAGCAATGTAAATATCTGATCTGCAGGATGTATTGATATTCTCTGGACCAAATCTGGCACAAATACCCGATATGCCCAAATTTGAATACTGGTGGGGTTGGAGCAAGATTGATCTTGTCATTTGGGACATAAGAACATAAGAACATAAGAAGAGCCATGCTGAATCGGACCTCAGCCCATCTAGTCCAGCATTCTGTATCACACAGTGGCCCACCAATTGTACACGGGGATCTCGAGCAAAAGCCCCCCACAACCAGTACCCGGGGAAATCCTGCCTACCTCAACCAACTCCGAGGTGGCACTTGAATGTCCTTTTCCGTAACTACCGATACACTTGGTATCCATGAATCTGTCTAATCCTGCCTTGAAGTTGTTCAGGCTGACAGTTGTCACAACCTCTTCTGGAAGTGAGTTCCATAACCCAATGACCCTCTGGGTGAAGAAATATTTCCCTTTATTAGTCCTAATTTTCCTACCTTGGAGCTTTAGGGAGTGCCCCCTAGTCCTAGTGTTTTGTGACAAAGAAAATAGTTTTTCTTTATTCACCTTTTCTTTCCCATGCATGATTTTATACACTTCGATCAAGTCACCTCTTAAACGCCGTCTTTCAAGGCTGAAAAGACCAAGGCGTTGCAACCTGGTTTCGTAAGGGAGCCGCTCCATCCCTTGGATCATTCTTGTTGCCCTTTTCTGTACCTTTTCCAGTTCCGTTATATCCTTCTTAAGGTGCGGAGACCAGAATTGTACACAGTACTCCAAATGTGGCCTCACCATAGATTTGTAGAGAGGTAATACAACATTTGCCGACCTATTTTCGATTCCCTTTCTGATCATACCAAGCATAGAATTTGCTTTTTTCACTGCTGCTGCGCACTGGGTTGACATCTTCATTGAGCTTGTAGTTGCTGAGATTTATAGTTCACCTACAACCAAAGAGCATTCTGAACTCCACCAAGGAAGAAATTGAACCAATCTTGGCACACAGTACTTCTGTTATGAATCGTAATGTAAATATCTGATCTGCAGGATGTATTTTCATTCACTGGACCAAATTTGGTTCAAATACCCAATACATCCTAATTTGAATAGTGGTTGAGTTGGGGGGGGGGCATTGATTTTGTCAGTTGGGAGTTGTAGTTGCTGGGATTTAGTATTAACCTACAATCAAAGAGCGTTCCGAACTCCACCAACGAACTGGCACACAAAACTCCCATGACCAACAGAAAATACTGGAAGGGTTTGGTGGACATTGACCTTGAGTTTTGGAGTTGTAGTTCACCAACATCCAGATTGCAAAGTGGACTCAAAGAATGATGGATCTGGACCTAACTTGGCACAGATACTCAGTATGCCCAAATGTGAACACTGGTGGAGTTTGAATAAAATAGACCTTAACATTTGGGAGTTGTAGTTGCTGGGATTTATAGTTCACCTACAATCAAGGAGCATTCTGAAGCCCACCAATGATAGATTTGGGCCAAACTTCCCACACAGAATCCCCATGACCAACAGAAACTACTGTGTTTCCTGGTGGCCTATAACAACCCCTTTAGGAGTCGTGACTCCTAGGTTGCAAAACACTGAAATATAGACTGGCATAAGTAGGTATACTTTAAATATTAAGTATATTAAGTATATTAAGTATTCCTTATCCAAAACGCTTGGAACCAGAAGTGTTCCTCTTTTGGAAATTTTGGATTTTGGAATATTTGCACCTGCATCTCGGAGGTAGGCTGCAAGTGCACGCGTGAAACTCAGCCAAAATAGGGGTTTTTTCAGCTTTGGACAGCATAGGGAAGGGTCAACACCCCTGTGATGTTTGCTTGGCTGTCTGTGCCCCAGTTCAGAGGATTTCCCCTCACATTCAGACCTTGTGATAACTGGATTTTGAAAAAAAAATTGGCTTGCTGTGGAAACAAGGATTGGTGTGAAAGCTTAAATGGAGACACCTTTCCCCCACGATAACTCTTCCAGCAGTTAATTTCCCTTTTCGGAGGGATAGATTTCTCTCACTTCCTGTTGTCTCAACCCTGTACTTAATTATGAGTTGTTTCTAAGTCAGATGTTTGTAACTTGGGGACTGCCTGTAATCGGATAAATGTACACATAGAATCATAGAGTTGGATTCAAGTCCAAGAAGCAGGAAAATCACATTCAAAGCACCCCCGACAGATGGCCATTCAGCCTCTGCTTAAAAGCCTCCAAAGAAGGAGCCTTCACCACACCCCAGGGCAGAGAGTTCCACTTCTGAACCGCTCCCACAGTCAGGAAGTTCTTCCTCATGTTCAGTGGAATCCTCTTTGCTGTAGTTTGAAGCTATTGCTCTGCGTCTCCAGGGCAGCAGAAAACAAGCCAGCTCCCTCTTCCCTGTGTCTTCTTCTCACATATTTATACCTGTCCCTCATCATGTCTCCTCTCCACCTTCTCTTCTGCAGGCTAAACAGGCCCAGCTCTTTAAGCCGCTCCTCATAGGGCTTGTTCTCCAGACCCTTGATCATTTTAGTCGCCCTCCTCTGGGCACATTCCAGCTTGTCAACATCTCCCTTCAATTTTAGTACCCAGAACTGGACACAGTATATCCCTTATGCCCTAAGATAAAATCTTGTTGAAGTTGATGTCTCCACTATGCCTTGTATTTCCAAGAAGTGTATAACCCAGGGCTGTCCAACTGGCGGCCCGGGGGCCGTATAGGGCCCCCTAGCCCCTTTCCTACGGCCCCCTAAGCTTTTTAATAAAAAATAAAAATTGAAAAATAAAATAAATAATAAAAATTAAAAAAATACCTACTTTCGGGTTCGAAGCAAGTATCGTGAGAATATGCAATCCACACGGGATTTCGCTGTCAATGCGAGATCACGCCGGCATTGACAGCGAAATCCCATGTGGATTGCGTATTCTCGCGATACTCTTCGGCTACTCTACTACTGGATCGCTGAGGCCCACAGACGCGATTAGGACCTTCTTCGACTCAGTCGGTCGTCGCCTCTCTCATCGACCAGGTACTCCTGGATCCTACGCGTTTGGAAAAGGTAGGCCGAAGCAGGGGGCTCCTCAGGGGGCTCCTCATTCCCTCCCCCCATCTCCCCTCAGGTATTAAATATAAAATTAAATATATTTAAAGATGAAATAAGGGGAGATGGGATACATTAAAATAAGGGGAGAGGGAAGGATGGAATTAAATATATTTAATATTAAATAAAAATAAGGGGAGAGGGGAGGATGGAATTAAATATATTTAATATTAAATAAAAATAAGGGAGAGGAAGGATGGAATTAAATATATTTAATATTAAATAAAAATAAGGGGAGAGGGAAGGATGGAATTAAATATATTTAATATTAAATAAAAATAAGGGGAGAGGGGAGGATGAAATTAAATATATTTAATATTAAATAAAAATAACGGGAGAGGGGAGGATGGAATTAAATATATTTAATATTAAATAAAAATAAGGGGAGAGGAAGGATGGAATTAAATATATTTAATATTAAATAAAAATAAGGGGGGAGAGGGAAGGATGGAATTAAATATATTTAATATTAAATAAAAATAAGGGGATATTTAATATTAAATAAAATATAAGGGGGAGTGGAGGATGGAATTAAATATATTTAATATTAAATAAAAATAAGGGGAGAGGGAAGGATGGAATTAAATATATTTAATATTAAATAAAAATAAAGGGGAGAGGGGAGGATGGAATTAAATATATTTAATATTAAATAAAAATAAGGGGAGAGGGGAGGATGGAATTAAATCTATTTAATATTAAATAAAAATAAGGAGAGAGGAAGGATGGAATTAAATATATTTAATATTAAATAAAAATAAGGGGAGATGGGGAAGGATGGAATTAAATATATTTAATATTAAATAAAAATAAGGGGAGAGGGAGGATGGAATTAAATATATTTAATATTAAATAAAAATAAGGAGAGGGGAGGATGGAATTAAATATATTTAATATTAAATAAAAATAAGGGGAGAGGGAAGGATGGAATTAAATATATTTAATATTAAATAAAAATAAGGGAGAGGGAAGGATGGAATTAAATATATTTAATATTAAATAAAAATAAGGGGAGAGAGGAGGATGGAATTAAATATATTTAATATTAAATAAAAATAAGGGGGGAGGGGAGGAAGGAATTAAATATATTTAATATTAAATAAAAATAAGGGGGGAGGGGAGTATTGAATAAAATATATTTAATATTAAATAAAATTAAAATAAGGGGAGAGGGGAGGATGGAATTAAATATATTTAATATTAAATAAAAAAATAAGGGGGGAGGGGGAGGATGGAATTAAATATATTTAATATTAAATAAAAATAAGGGGAGAGGGGAGGATGGAATTAAATATATTTAATATTAAATAAAAATAAGGGAGAGGGAGGATGGAATTAAATATATTTAATATTAAATAAAAATAAGGGGGAGAGGGAGGATGGAATTAAATATATTTAATATTAAATAAAAATAAGGGAGAGGGAAGGATGGAATTAAATATATTTAATATTAAATAAAAATAAGGGGAGAGGGGAGGATGGAATTAAATATATTTAATATTAAATAAAAATAAGGGGAGAGGGAAGGATGGAATTAAATATATTTAATATTAAATAAAAATAAGGGGAGAGGGAAGGATGGAATTAAATATATTTAATATTAAATAAAAATAAGGGGAGAGGGGAGGATGGAATTAAATATATTTAATATTAAATAAAAAAGGGGAGAGGGGAGGATGGAATTAAATATATTTAATATTAAATAAAAATAAGGGGAGAGGGGAGGATGGAATTAAATATATTTAATATTAAATAAAAATAAGGGGAGAGGGGAGGATGGAATTAAATATATTTAATATTAAATAAAAATAAGGGGGGGGAGGGACAAAAGGGGAATTAAATATATTTAATATTAAATAAAAATAAGGGGGAGGGGCCGGGGGCAGGGGCGGGGGCAGACCCTACGGTCCCCCAGGTCATCAGTGACCGGAATTCAGGCCCCTGGGCCGGTAGAAGTTGGACAGCCCTGGTATAACCTATTGGTGAATGGTTCTGGGTTTAGTTTCCAAAACAGAGTCCATCTGTTGATAGGGGTTTTGTTGTGTTGTTGTTATGGCTGTTGTTGTTGAGTTGGAAGTCTTTAATCATGATTTGTTTCCCCAGTATTTTGTGGTTTTTAATTATGTTTACTTGGCTTATGCTCATTCACAAATTGCCAGAAGGAGCTGGTGTTGGTTGGCATCTTCCTCAGTTTGTGCTAATTTCCCCCTTGTGTTGTACTTCTTTTATTTTCCTCTTCCTTCTGGGTGAGCAATGATTGATAGTCGCACAATATGTTCAGCAAAATTGTAGATCCATTTGTATCCAGGGTTTGTGTGAGTATTTTATATTTGAAGAGGATCGGCGAAGGTTTCTCTCTCTTTCTTCGTCCACAATACATTTGGTCCAGCACTTCTTTCTTTCTTTCCCCCTTTTTTTCTTTCCTCTGTTTCCTGAGTGCCAGACTACACAGTGCTATAAACACCCATGAATCTTTCCAGGGAAAAGCAGCTGCTTCAAGAAGTAATTTTCAGCAGACAAATAAATGGCTAGTGGTGGGCGGAGGAGAGCCCGGCCGTTATATAAAGTGAGATGGCTTCCTTGGGCAAGAGATGTTGCCTTTAATAAAAGGCAGCAGATAGATATTTAATCCATGTTTTTCTGCCAGGAAGAAAAAGTCGCATCCTCATGTCGGAATAACTTGCATTGTTCTGTATCCTAGGACTCTCTCTCTGTGTCATCTCCCTCTGCAATCAGACAGAAAAATGTTTTGGGATGGCTTAGTTTCCTCCCTCAACTCAGGCGTCGGGAACTATGGCTTGCGAGCCATATCTGGCTCTTTTGAAGACTGCATCTGGCTCGACTGTGCCCACTGCTGCCAGCCTGGTGCTAGCTCCATCTCCGCCTTCAAGCCTGGAGCGAACACCAGGCTTAAGTCGTAGGTGTTGGCAATAGGTGACCCATGTTTCAGACCCATATAGGGTCTGTAGGCTCATCCACAGAAAACCATCTGTGTTTTTAACATCTATATGCTGTTATTTAACATCTATATGCGACTGCTCGCCCAATTTGGCTCCAACTGATGCCTGCTATAACCTGCCATCCTGCCGCGTCTTGCCGCCTGCATTATGGTCGTCTGCTGAGGTTTTATTGTGGGGAGCGGGGTTTAATTGGTTTTATATGCTGTTTTTATGTGTTTTTATCTGGTTTTATGCTGTAAACCGCTCTGGGCTCCAGAGAGAGCGGTCTACTAAATCGAATAAATAAATAAATATAAATCTATCTATATCTATCTATTAGGCATGGTTTCGAACCCAAAAATGGTGATTCTAAAATCAAATGGGGGATTTTTTTATTAGTAAAAGAAAGACTTACAAAAAATGTTCCAAAATTTCTAAAATGTAACTTAATTACTAACAAAATTCGTTAGTAGTTCGTATGCCAGCGCATGCGCATTCAGGGAGTTTTGGCCTACAACTCCCAGAAATCCTAACAGCTGGTAAATTGGCTGGGATTTCTGGGAGTTGTAGGCCAAAACTTGAATAAATCACACTGAATTCTAGATGGGACTCTCCAAATAGGGAAGGAGGGAGGGAGGGTATTCTATTCTTGGAAGCAGCAAAAGAAAAGGAGGAGGAGCCCCCTGGCTCCTCGCTGCCTCTCTCTCACCCCGATCCCGAGGAGCGAGGGCCAAGTTTGCCCAGGCTGGTCATATACCTACATTCCATGCACATGCAATAATACAGCAGTAATAACAATGGGTATAAGAAGAGGTAAAAATTCAAACGAAGTATTCTGACTGGTCCCTGCCTCATGCGGTGCAAAGCGGGCTCTTCTCTGTGAGCCCGGGAAATTTGCCGGAAAAGCCAGCATTTTCTGCTTGGGTGCACACACATACATATTCTTTGGGGGATTTGCTGCAGAATCTTCTCTATGAGCCCTGGATTCTGCAGCAAATTCCCCCAAGAATATGTATGTGTGTGCTCCCAGCAGAAAATGCTGGCTTCTCCGAGCTAATTTCACGGGCTAATAAGAGAAGAGCCCGTTTGCACCGCATGAGGAGAGACCAGTCAGAATACTGGTTTGAATTTTACCTCTTGTTATTGTTATTACTGCTGTATTATTGCATGTGCATGGAATGTAGGTATGACCAGTTGGATTACTTATAATATTAGGCACTTACAGTAGCATTCATTCTATTATACATTAGGTTGGTTTCTCACCCCAATACTCTTTGGTACTTTAGATCCTGGCAGGGCAGGAGAGGCAGGGAAGCCTGGAAAAATGTAAACAGAGAGGTTTACTCAGAAGTAAATCCACAAAGGAGGGCCCTTCATCCAAAGTGCCCCCCCTTTGCAGATTTACTTCTGAGTAATCCTCTCTGTTTACATTTTTTCCAGGCTTCCAGCCGAAAGAAGGAGCGAGTTTAGGGCTTGCCTTGCCATAATACTTATTGGCAAGGGAGGCGGAAGGGTGGTGAGAGAGAAGGAGGGTGCCCCCTTACGACCTAATAATGACACTTAAGAAAATTCTGGCCCCGGTTCGAAAGAAAGTCCACTTCGTGGTTGGCGTTCCAGGTGCGGAAATACTCGAAAGTAGCATTTCTTACGAATTTCTTACGAAACGAATCATTTTCATAACTTTTTTCTCATGCCTACTATCTATCTATACACATAATAAAAGTGAAAAATGTGTATGTATGTATGTATGTGGCAGCGTTCCCCACTTACACAGACAGCCTCCGGCCTCCACAAACAGGCGATATAGTTCCAAGTGCTGAGAAGCCTCCAAGCCACTCCCTTCATGGACAATGCAGGTTAGAGTGAGTGCCATGAAGATATGTCCTCCGCACACACTACGACCCACCATCCAAGACATGCTTTCATTCAGGGACAATTTTATCCTAGAATTAAGGTGTTCCCTCCACCACAGCCAGGCATCCCAGGATTCCTTTCTCTTTCCACTTGCATCACCCCACCCACTGCCTCTCCCTTCACCCTTTTCTACCCTTTCCTATGGCACACAGCAGAGAGGCATTGATCAGCAACTGAACAGACTGGATGGGTTTGGGGGACTGATTCCACACGGTGGGGTTGTAGTTCACCTTGCATCAAGGCACACCCCCTTCAATAATAGATCTGGAGCACATTTGGCATGTAGACCCCCAATGACCAGGTTGAGGGGGAATTGACATTGATTTATAGGAGTTGTAGTTCACCTGCATCCAAAGAGCACTGAACCCAGCCAACATTGGATCTGGACCAAACTTGGCACACAGACTCAACATGACCAACTAGAGGGTTCGGGGGTGACTGCCCTTGGCATATGGGAGTTGTAGTTCACTCTTATACAGAGAGTACTAACCCCAGCCGACATCACATCTGGACAAAACTTGGCACACAGACTCAACATGGCCAGATGTGTATACAGGCCTGGTCTAGGGAGGATTGACCCACGGTTCTGGGAATTGAGGTTCATCCACATTCTTACGTATTTTCTGATGGGAGCACTAATAAAAACGGAATCAGACTGCCTTTTTTCTAATAAATAATATTACTAATTAACTACATGATGTTACCCAACACCCCAAAACAAACAATGCCTTTTTTCAAATATCCCAGGCACTGCCAGGTACCCTGATTAGTACATATAATAAAAGTCAGTGTATGTGGGTATGTGTCAGCTTTCTGATTGGCTCCCACTTCCACAGGCCACTGTGACCCGCACGAAGGACAGACCTGGACCAAACTTGGCACACATAACCTCCATGACCCACTTTACGTCCTGGTGCCATTTAGGGGAGGATGGACCACAAATAATGGGATTTCCAGTACTTTAATTTGCTTCGGCTCCCATAGACCACTGTGAAGCCCACCAATGACAGATCTGGGGCAAAGTTGGCACACAGAGCCCTCATGATCCACTCTATATCCTGGTGCAGATTTGGTGATAACACACAATGGATGATGGGATTTCCAGTACCTTCACTCACTTCCAAAAACAACTATGAACCACACCAATGACTGATCAAGTGCCACCTCTGTGTTGATGGAGGCAGGCAGGATTTTCCCCGGGTACTGGTTGTGGGGGGTCGGGAGCAGGTGAGGGTTTTGCCCTCCTTTCTGCTAGAGATCCCTGTGTACAACTAGTGGGCCACTGTGTGTCACAGAATGCTGGACTAGATGGGCTGAGGCCCGATTCAGCATGGCTCTTCTTATGTTCTTATGATCAAGTCCACACTTGGCACACAGAATTCCCGTGACCCACTCTACATCCTGGTGTGGTTTGGGAAAGGATAGAAATGGACAATGGGACATGCATTTGGGAGTAGTAGTTCACCGGTATCCACTGAACCCTGCTGACATTGGATCTAGACTCAATTTACATCACAGGCAACCAATGCCTTTCTCAAATAACCCGGGCACCGCCAGGTCCCCAAGCTAGTATATAATAAAAGGGAATGTTTGTATGTTTGTGGGTTTGTATGTATGTATGTGCCAGCGTTCTGATTGGCTACCAGCCTCTAAATTCCCACCCTCTGCATTCAAACATCATGATTGATTGCCACTGAGGCAGAATTTCCTAAACCGCCTCTGATTGGCCACCATTGCCTCATCCCAGTAATGATGGATCAAGGCCAAACTTGGCAGACAGAGCCCCCATGACCCACTCTACGTCCTGGTGCTGCTTGGAGGAGGGTGGACCACAGATGATGGGACTTGCAGTATTTTCGGTAATTTCATGATACCACTGCAACTCCCAATAATGATGGATCAAGGCCAAACTTGGCAGATAGCGACTCCATGACCCACTCTGGTGTTGTTTGGAGAAGGTTAGACCATGGACGATGGGACTCGCTGTTCCTTCACTAACTTCCTGACACCACTATGAGGCACATAAATAACTGCTAAAGACCAACTATTACGTTTCTCAAAAAACCTGGGCACCCCCGAGTCCCCAAGCTAGTATTTAATAAACCTCGGCACAATAAGAGGGTTTCGCCCCTCCCTTCAGTGAAGGGAGGGAGGCGAGCGCCGCCGGGGCAAGACCATTTGCTCTAGTTACAATGGTGTAGTAACAGTGAATCCGCAGACCATATTTTATATCTCGCGGACCACTGGTGGTCCATGGACCACAGGTTAGTAAGCACTGACTTGGAGGAAGAAGGTGATCGCAAACATTGCACAGAAATCTTGCACAGAAAAGCCTATGAGGTTTGCCACAAGTTTGAACGCACATACAAACAAGCACAACAACACGGGGTTGCTTTTCTCAGTAACACAGATAAACACAGACGTATCCCGCGATGGACTGGGCTCCCCCCCCCTCCCTGCACCAGTCAACAACTTCTCTGAATCTACGCCTACTCTCATTTCCCTGCAGGCCACTTGGTTTTCTGCCTCTCACTTCTTCCTTCAAGTGTCATCTCAGGGTTTATTAAGGTATGTGTGCGGAATTTCAATCCCTGAAAATCTTTGCTTTCATGGTCAATGAGGGCAGGCTTGAATATGTACAAGGTGGTGCTTGTGAAAGCCTCGGTTGCCGGGAAGGAGCCTTGTTTGCGGCTTTCCGGCCCTTCAAACCTGGCCTTTGGACCGGTGTCTCTTATCCAGGAGCTCTTTGAATGGCCCTTTCCAATTTCACTTTACAGGCAAGCCTCATGGTAAGGTAAGAAATACCAGAAAGTATCCATGCTTGTAAATGAGACTACTGTTCAACCCCTCATCCATTGTTTTTTGGGGTTCCTCAGGACTCAACATTGTCTCCCATGTTGTTTAACGTCTACATGAAGCCACTGGGGGAGGTCATGGCGAGTTCACCATAGAGTAGTATCTTTGGGAGGCAGTGGTCCTCCACCCTAGAGACGTGCCCTGCCCAGCGCAGCTGTGTTCTCAATAGCATGGCCTCAACCCTGGTGACCCCTGCTTGCTCAAGGACAGCAACATTCATCACATAGTCGGTCCAGTGTACATTTAGGATTGAGCGAAGGCAGCGCTGATGAAAGCATTAGAGGAGTCGTAGGTGTTGGCAATAGGTGCCCCATGTTTCTAGGGTTGCCATATGTCCCTTATTCTAAGGGACGTCCCTTATTTTGGCCCTAAAATTTGTGTCCCTTATTTCAGGCCCTGTCCCTTATTATTGACTAGCAGGACAGGACTGGGCGGGATTGACCAGAGGAAGGTGCGCGCTGCGGTTTCCACGGCAATGCCTGCCTGGGGATTCCAATTCGCAGGGCAGCCTGCGTCCCCGTTGGAAGGAAGAGGCGATACGGGACTTTTTCAAAGTACAGTAGACTAATTAACCGTTACCCAAGGGGAATGTTGGATCACGTTGGATAAAGATAGTTTCTGGTTGCTTGAGAGTTACTCTTAAAATAGGCCTAGCTGTGCATCCCAATACTATACAATGCTGTTTATTCCATACTATACTATACCATTAACTATTGACATAATAATCGTGAAGATGTACTGTCTTATAAAATTTATTTTATTTTAATGTTTAGACCAGGGGTGGGCAATTATTTTTTCCAAGGGGCCACACGAGAGCTAAAAAATATTATGGAGGGCCACACCTATTTATTTATTTGTTTACTATATTTGCTATATATTACACATAATTAATATTAACATATTAATATATCAAGAAATATTCATATATTATTAGTATTAATATCATAATTATTATATTATAGTATATATATAGACATTATAATATATTGAAATTATAATATAATATAACACTATTATATTATTTATTATATTATTATATTATTATTATAAGTGGCTGAGGGGGGAAAGGACAGGCCTGAGGCTGTTAGAAATGCTGGGAGTTGAAATCCAAAACCTCCGGAGGACCCAAGTTGGCCCAGGCCTGGCGGAGAATGAATGTGATGAGCCTTCATACCTGTTGGTGGGTGTGCTGGGCTCCGAGGCCCTGAACGGGGGGTGCGGCGAGTACAAGGGCGAGGCGGGCACGCTGCCCCCGCCAACCCTGGCTTCGATACTCTCGTCGCGGCTCTGGCGCCAGGGAAGGTGAGACGGCAGCGAATCTACCTCTTCCAACTCGCTCCGGTGCCGGCCCGTTGCCCAACGCAGCGGAGTCTTTTGGGAGTCGGAATTCGGAAGGCGAGGCCTACAGGCACGCAAAAGCCTCGGGCTCGCGTTATTCCCTTCCCCGAGGGCCTTCACCCTCCGTTGCTTCTCCTCGCTGCCCTCCCTCGGCCTGAATAAAGGGAAGGCTCCTTCCGCGCGCCCTTCCCCTCCCACTCCCATGGAGAAAGTGGCAAGGAGGGCGAGGCGGGCATGCTGCATCCGCCGACCCTGGCTTCAGCCAGCCCTTGGCGCCTCCGGACGGGAGGCGGGGCTTCCTGCAGAAGTTCTTCTGGAGCTGCTGTGAGGGAAAGGAGAATGCATTCAGCTCCCTCCCTCCCTTCCTTGTTGCTGTTGCCAGAAACAAAGCATCTCTGCGGCAAGGAAGCCGCGCTGCTCTCGCCTTACTCTTTGCGGCAAGGAAGCCGCGCTGCCCTCGCCTCGATCTCTGCTTGCCGCGGGCCGGATGGCATCGCCCGAAGGGCCGCATCTGGCCCCCGGGCCGTAGTTTGCCCGCCCCTGGTTTAGACAGTGCACTTTTAAAGTCAGCAAAGTCAAGTACTAAATACAGATGGAGAAAATTAGGTAGTTCTAATGTTTTTTCTGCATGACAAAACACGCAGAAACATACCGTGTACTGTTAAGAGGGTATAAGTCCATTTCTTTTGTGAGTTTCAATCATTATCTTATTCTGTTAATAAAACTATTTCTACCTAATGTTTGTTTCAAATTTTTAACAAAGTGTCCCTTATTTTTGTGAAAAATCCCGTAAATGTCCCTTATTTCTTATATCAAAAAGTGGCAACCCTACATGTTTCAGACCCATAGAGGAGAATAGACAGTACGATAGCTCTGTACACACTGATTTTGGTGCTTTGCCTCAGGTGCTTGTTGCTCCAGACTCTTTTGTGAAGCCTTCCAAATGCACTCTATGCCTTGGCTAATCTGTGATCTATCTCTTGATCAATCTTAGCGTCTGAAGAGATGATGCTTCCCAGGGAGGTGAACTGCTGAACGGACTTAAGCACAGATTTGCCTCTGCTGACATGGGGATGAAAATAATATTAATAAAGTAAAATATTAAATGTAATAATAACAAAAATAGAGTAAAATAGCAAATGTAATAATAACATCGATAACAATATAAAATAATAAATGTAATAATAATAATAAATTGAATAAAATAATATATGTAATAAAAATAATAATGATTACAGAGTAAAAAAATTAATAACCTTGACCTAAGTATAAGCCATGACAGAGTGTGGAAAGCTTTTGTCATGTTTCAAAGGAAATTGCTGCTTGTGGATGCTTCCAGAATCTGCCAATCTTTTTCATATACTCTTAATATGAGGGACCATGTGGGGTCCCTCAGGGAGCCATCCTCTCCCCCTTGTTATTTAACACCTACATGTGACCACTCGCTCAGCTGGTACTCAGCTCATTCTGAGGATGGAGGGCAGTCCGGACTCCGTACCTAATAATTTCCATCACTGCCTTGAAGCCGTTACTGGATGGCTGTGAGCCAGCAGGTTGAAGGTGAATCCGGTGAAGACGGAAATCCTTTGGCTGGGCCGCCCGGGCGATAGGGGGATCCAACTGCCGACCTTGGATGGCAAAGTATTACGCCCGTCCTCATTAGTAAAAAGCCTGGGCGTCCATTTGGACCCTCTGCTCTCAATGGAGACTCAAATCTCCACTGTCAGCAGAACCACATTTTTCCACCTGCGGCAGGTGAGGCGTCTGGCCCCCTCTCTGTCCTGGAATGACCTAGCCACGGTGATCCAGGCCACGGTCATCTCAAGACTTGACTACTGTAACGCTCTTTACATTGGCCTACCCTTGATCGTGATCCGGAAACTTAAGCTAGTACAGAACGCTGCAGCTCGGCTACTCACAGGGGAGCCTGCGAGTTGCCGTATAACACCAATACTGCAGGACCTGCACTGGCTGCCAATTGAATAACGGATCACCTTCAAGGTGTTAGTTCTTACTTTTAAGGCCTTGTATGGTCTGGGGCCAGTGTACCTGAAGGATCGCCTGATTCCATATAACCCCCCGAGATCACTACGGTCTGAGGACCAGAACCTTTTGGGCATCCCCAGTGAGAAATCTTTCCACCTGACGGCAACTCGGCGAAGGGCTTTCTCCATCATTGCCCCGGTCCTATGGAATGCTCTGCCACCGGAGACGCGGGCTCTGCGAAATTGGAACACCTTCCACAGAGCGTGCAAAACGCACTTGTTCAGGCAGGCTTGTGCATGATTCTGGATTTTGTGTGTTTCAATCTGTGTTTTTATCTGGTATTGTTTTATATTAACTCTGCTGTCAACCACCCGAGCCTCCGGGAGTGGCGGTGTAGAAGTCCAATACATTAAGTAAATAAATAAATAAATATTTTGTTCAGCATTCTTGGGATGTTTGGAAGGGAGCTACTAAACACCTTTGTAGGGTGTAATATGGGATAAAGGATGCCTTTTGCTCACTTCTGGGCTCAGTGATGTGAAGATGTTTATTCCGTAAGAATAGGTTGCTCCCAAGCCTTGGCTCCACAGCCTCTGGTGCAGACTGGGTCCCGGGCAGTTGGAGTCATGACAAAGGTTGTTTTTCCTACTGATATTGATCTTTGATTGGAATCTCTCTCTCTGTCTCTGCAGGTGAATGACTGCCCGCAATTCCTCAGGCAAGTCTGAGGACTATGCCCAAACCTCCCTGGCCCTCCCTTCAGCCATGGAGAGTCCCATGTTTGACACCATCCTGGAGACGACGGACGGGGTAACTCCGGACCCCAGCTGGACCCTGCCCTACCCATTGGGCTTCCAGGTCTCACTGACAGGCTTCCTGATGTTGGAAGTTGTGCTGGGAGTGAGCAGCAACCTGACTGTACTGGTTCTGTATTGCCTCCAGGCAGGCCTCGTCGACTCTGTCAGCAACATGGTGACCATGAACTTGCACGTGCTGGACGTGCTCATCTGTGTGGTCTGCGCGCCACTCACCATGGTGGTGGTCTTGGTGCCGCCTGACCGTGCCACCACCCTGCTCTGCTGCTTCCATGAAGCTTGCATCACCTTCAGCAGCGTAGCCACGGCCACCAATGTGTTGGTGATCAGCCTGGACCGTTATGACATCTCTGTGCGCCCGGCCCAGCGTGTGCTGACCCCGGCCCGTGCCATCTTACTCCTGGCTGGCGTCTGGGTCCTGTCCCTGGCTGTCTTCTTCATCCCCTTCCTCGAGGGAGAATTTGGTCATGCCAGCAATTGGCAGAACCGCACAGTGCTCTGCGTGGGCCCTGAGGAATTCCACGCCGAGCTAGGCACCTCTTATCACCTGGCTATCCAAATCCCTACTTTCTTTGCGGCTGTGGCGGTCATGCTGGTCACTTACGCTAAGATCTTACAGGCTCTCAACATCAGCATCGGCAGTACCTTCAAGCGCAGCCAGCGCCGCAAGACCAAGAAGAGGAAGCGGCGGAAATCAGCAGAGCCTGGCACCATCATGGTGAGCAGCGGAGTGGAAGCCAAGCGGCGGTCCCAACCCATACCCGCGCTCCCTGCCCCACCCCCCATGGGAGTACAAGCCTCTGTCTCTGTGATCATTGCGCTACGACGGGCGGTCAAGCGCCACCGGGACCGGAGGGAGCGCCAGCGGCGGGTTTTCCGCATGTCCCTTCTCATCATCTCGACCTTCCTGTTGTGCTGGGCGCCCTTGTCCATCGCCAACCTGCTCATCCTGTGCCTCGGGCCCAACCAGTTACTGGGCAAGCTACGTATCTGCTTCCTAGCCATGGCCTATGGCACCACCATCTTCCACCCGCTCCTCTATGCCTTCACCCGCCAGAAGCTGCGCAATGTCCTCCGCAGCAAGCTGAAGAAGCGGGTAGTGTCGGCGCTGCAGGTGGACCCTGCGCCAGGCGGCACAGTCATTCACAACTCCTGGGTGGAGCCGCCACGCAAAACCTGCAAAGGCAGGCCACGGGGTAGCGATGGGGCTGAGCATTGTCTCACCGAGGCCACTAAGGAGTGAGGTGTCAATGCTTAGTCTTCAGAAATGGCTACCAGGAATGCTTGGGTGGGTGTACTATGAAACCACTGCCTCACCCAAGCTGGTGAGCAGTGGGTGCCAAACACTGAATGCCCCCCAACCCATCATTGAAGGAAGGCATGGTGCCCTCCTCTTGAGGTCACCAGAAACTACACTAAATGGTGCTAGCTCCTCAGATTGATGCCACTCAGGGGAGAAGTCAGGGAGGGAGGGTTAAGTAAGGCCACGTCAGATGAGAGGGGCAGCCACCAACTCCTCACTGAAACCTCAACCGTTCCCCTTGTACATGGGACGGCAATATTGACCCGTCACTATAGTCTCTCCTCATGCCCATTGGGGAAACAGTCCAACTTTCTGATGAAGAATTAGGCCTTCCTGTCTGTGGTACTGACCAATTTACCACAACACACGAGTCCCTTGAGTATTACCACTATTACTAATGTTACTACTCCGTATTTATATAGTGCCAAGAGTTACACGAGGGATCCCGCTCAGGTGCATTCCCCTCCGTGTACGGCTGCAGTCCATATAATACTCCACAAGTGAGCTGACACAGAGGTACACACGCAGAGGCCTCAGAAGTCCACACACGAGCCGCCTTTGTTGCTGGTTAAATACAGGAGGGACAAATCCTCTGGTCACTGAGGGAAGAAGAAGGCGGCCTTGGGAGGGCCATTGTGTGTGGTGAGATGGAGTTATGAATAGCTAGAATCAGCTTGGACCTCACGCCGCTCTCCGCTCCATTGCCATGCCACGCTTTTATCTACAGAGCCCTTTTAGAATAGGAAAACTGTGTACTGTTTTAGGTCCAGTGTGTAGCGCTCCCAGCCATTTCCCAACCTTGCAAAAAGCAAGACAGGGGTTCTTAGAGTTTACGTCTTCCCTAGACAAGTAGGAATTGCCTTCAAAAGGCTTATAGTAGGCTCTGCTCCTTCATCCATCTTCCATATTCATACCAGTTTTCCCCAGCAGAGGAAACTGGTTCTTCCGGCATCAATGCAAGGAACCCCCTTTTGTCTTCTTTCTTTCAAAGGTTCACTAATGTACAATATGTCAACAGCTGCAGGAATGAAGGATGGAGAGGGAAAGGGAGTCTCTGAGGAGACTCCTGAATGGATCCCGGGCAGTACAGCCCTGTAGACATGTCCAGGGGAGACTCCAAGGCAACCCTTTCTAACTTTGGAGGACTAGAGAGGTGATAGGGAATGGAGGTTATGGGGTGTGAGTTGGCCACTCCAGTGGGGTGGACCTTTCCAGGTTCTTCTCGCAAGGGAACTAGGCTGTGCCCACCTACCCAAATTCCAACTGGATGGAAGGGCATCCAAGGTCCAGAGGGTCATGACACCGTTTTGCAAGAATTTCCAAAGAGGCCAGATAATTTATGGCGATTTAGTTATTCCTTTATGTGTTTATATTGCATATAATCGCTGTACATGGCACTTTACAAGCATAAGAACAACCAAACAATCTGTGGTCATCAGGGGTGTGATCTCATTTTGCTTTTCACCCCCCAAGCGTTGCTACCTGCACCTTGGAAGCAAATAGTTACTTGTAGTTGCACATTGCAATTATAATGTGGCTCAATCATGCTTCATAGAATCATAGAGTTGGAAGAGACCTGGTGGGCCGTCAAGTCCAACCCCAATTTGCAAAGAAGCAGGACAATTTCACGTTCAGAGCACCCCCAAGAGATGGCCATCCAGCCTCTGTTTAAAAGCCTCCATAGAAGGAGCCTCCACCACACTTCAGGGCAGGGAGTTCCACTGCTGAACAGCTCTCACAGTCAGAAAGTTCTTCCTAATGTTCAGGTGGAATCTCCTTTCCTGTAGTTTGAAGCCATTGCTCTGCTTCCTAGTCTCCAGGGCAGCAGAAAACAAGCCTGTTCCCTCCTCCCTATGACTTCCCCTCACATATTGATACATTGCTACCATGTCTCCTCTCAGTCTTCTCTTCTCCAGGCTAAACATGCCCAGCTCTTTCAGCCGCTTCTCATAGGAGTGGCAAAAAACTTGTAGTTGTAGAAAACTACAAGTAACTTGTTATTTGTCTCCAAGTTGCTTTCAGACTCTGGGTGTCAATTGCTAATGAGTAAATGACAGCTCATTGCGATTTCCTTGCTTTGAACTTGCTAAAACATACCTTTGGAGCAATGTTCCACAAGGATCCATATCCAAGGTTTCACCTACTCATGCCCAGGGGGCAAATTATCTTTGGGAATTTGCTGGCGATTTTTTAGTATATTTCCTTTGGAAGTTTCTGCAGAGTTGTGTTGGAGAGTCAAGGAATTTCTAGGACATTCAAGCTCCTCCAACACAACTCTATGGCATGTTGGGACCAGAAGTGAGATAAGTCAGTAGTATTCAGTAGGCCAATCATGGTTCTAAATGGTTCTAAAGTACTTACAAAACTAAAGTTCTGGTGGTAAACACTAGGTGGCGCTGGTGCTTTGCTTCTACAGTGTTGCTAAAGTTCTGGTGGTGAACACTAGGTGGCAGTGTTGCTAAAGTGAACACTAGGTTGCTTCTACAGTGTTGCTAAAGTTCTGGTGGTGAACATTTCAGAACTCTAACAAAACTTTCAAAACTTCATTATTATTTCATTATTGGCGATTTTTAAGACAGAACCAATTCGGAACTGCCATTTATAACAAAATTTTGAAAGTTTTGTTAGAGTTCTGAAATGTTCACCACCAGAACTTTAGCAACACTATAGAAGCAAAGCACCAGCGCCACCTAGTGTTCACCACCAGAACTTTAGTTTTGTAAGTACTTTAGTACCATGATTGCCCAGGCCTAGTATTCGGGGCCCTTCCACCCAGCCATATAACCCAGAATATCAAGGCAGAAAAATCCCACTGGATTATCTGAGTCCATGCTGCCATATATTCCAGTTCATATTAGAAAATGTGGGATTTTATTCAGCTGTATGAAAGGGGCCTTGAAGACATATTCTTGGTTTCATGTATCTGCAGAGTAGCTGGGAACGTATTCCCCAAATATACGGGGATCTTACTGTAAACATAGAGATACCTATTCATCTCAAACATGCATCTTTTCTCCACACTGAGCACCAACATTGGTGTTTTTAAAAACTATATATCAGATATAAAGCTAAAGTGAAGGAATATTTATGTATCACAAGTATTTATAAGATGCCTCACAAAGCCAATGATGCAAACGACGATTTAGCCTACCTGAGAAGTGTAACTCGAAGGAGAGAAATGGCTGCTATTAGCTTTTGAAGGAATGAGTTCTGTGAAGGATCTTCAAGGTGTTCTTGAATGATTGCTGCTAAATGGGCCGTGGGTAAATACATTTAGTAGCAAGTTCCACCCGTGCTGGGGGAAGCACCAAAAATGCTTCCATTTCTTGTACTCGCCAGTTTAGCCAATTTTATTGGTGGGCTTGCAAACCAAACCGAGCTTCCAAATTGATCTGGGCAAAATCTTACCATCAGCATAACCTGATTCCAGGAAATCGATGCTCTTAAAGGTTAACCGTTACTTTGAAACGGGACTGGGTAGAACAACTGGAACAAAAGCCTTGCTACATGTTCTCTGGCTCCTGTTAAAAAACGGTGCGGCTGGATTATGTGCCGACTGAAACTACCAAACTGTCTTCAAAGGCAGCCCCCTGTAAAGCACATCACCATAGCCTAGCTTGGGCAGCTGGTGCGGTCTACAAAAAGTGCCCGAATGCCAAGAGTTTGAAGGAGGTCCGTCACAGGATGGTCTCTATGTGTGTATTTTGTGCTTCTGGCCCAGGCATAGGCACACTTTCTAACTTGGGGGCCGCATGCTAGAACTCCCTGCTAGGAGGACTGGCTGCCCAGTGAAGGAAGGAAAGAGAGAAGAAAGGAAGGACGAAAGGGAGGAAGGGAAGGATGGAAGGAGAAAGAGGGAAGGAAGGAAGGAGGAAAGTGAGAAAGAAGGATTGAAGGAGAAAGAGGGAGAGGATGGAAGGAGGGAGGAAAGAGGGAAAGAAGTAAGAACAGACAAAGGGGAAGAAAGGAAGGATGGAAGGAGAAAGGGAGAGAAGGATGGAAGGAGAGAGGGAAGGATGGAAGGAGAAAGGGAGAAGGGAAGGAAGGAAAGACCAAAGGGAAAGATGGAAGGAAGGACAAAAGTGAGAAAGGAAAGGATGGAAGGAAGGAAGGAGAGAAGGAAGGAAGGAAAACCAAAGGGAAGGAAAGAAGGACAAAAGGGAGGGAGAGAAGGACGGAAGGGAGAAGGAAGGATTGAAGGAGAAAGGGAGAGGATGGAAGGAGGAAGGAAAGAGGGAAAGGAAGAAAGAATGGATGAAAGGGAAGAAAGGAAGGATGGAAGAAGAAAGGGAGAAAAGGATAGAAGGAGAGAGGGAAGGAAGGAAGGAAAAGGAAGGAAGGACAAAAGGGAGGAAGGGAAGGATGGAGAAAGAGGGAAGAAGGGAGGAAAGAGGGAAAGAAGGAAGGATGAAAGGGAGAAAGAAGGATTGAAGGAGAAAGGGAGAGGATGGAAGGAGAGAGGGAGAGAAAGATGGAAGGAGAGAGGGAAGAAAGGAAAAACAAAAGGGAAGGAGAGAAGGAGGGAAGGGAAAGAAGGAAGGATTGAAGGAGAAAGGGAGAGGATGAAAGGAGAGAGGGAGGGATGGAAGGAGGGAAGGAAAGGAAAGACAAAAGGGAAGGATGAAAAAGAGGAAGGAAAGGATAAGGGAAAGAGAGAAGGAAGGAAAGACAAAGGGGGGGATGAAAGTGTTAATAGGAAGAAAGGAAAGAAAAAGGGGAAGGATGAAAGTGTTAATAGGAAGGAAGGAAAGAGAAGGAAGGCCAAAAGGGTGGAAGAGAAGGAGGGAGGAAGAAAGGCAGGCAGGATAGGATGGTGATAGAGAGGAGGGCCTGAGAAAAGAGCCCAAGGGACCACATCTGGCCCCCGGGCCTGGGTGTGCCCATACCTGTACTAGCCATAGATCTAATATCCTACCAACGAATACAGCCAAGTTTGGGAGCTGTAAAGAGCCGGAGAGTTAAGTGTGAAATATGTTGGAAACGGAAGGGATCCCAAAGGAAAGAGCCAGCCGAGATCGCACATGAGCAAACTGCTGCCTCTCCAGATAAAAGTCGGAATTCACAGATTTTACCTGGCAGAGCGTGATAGGTTTTTGGGTGATAATAGGTCGGTCTAAACATTTCCCAGGGGTGGCTATACTGGAAGGTAGGAGCAGAAACAATTATCAGGCACCTCACATCCCATATGTTCCTATGATGCCCCACCGATTTGTCAAGGTACACGCATCCTCCTCCAAGGTCATTTTATTTATTATTATTTATTAAATTCGACTTATTATACCGCTCTCTCTGGTGCCCAGAGCGGTTTTATAATGGCTATCTCTGGTAGACGCACCACGAAACCTTCTCCTGGGAGCAAACCCTTGCGTTTCAGCAGGAGTCAGGCTCTTTCCCTTACTCTGGGCAAGGACTGAGCTTGATGTTTTGCCTTTCTAATCTTCGCAGGTGGGGGGAAAAATGTGATCTGCTTGAAATGCTCCTCATGAGGCGGTTAAGGGAGGAGGGGAAATCCATAAATAAATTAAGAGTAGCAGAATGTGACAGCGGGCCGTGTTTCGGAAAGAAGGCAAGATGGGTTCGGTGCCAAAAACAAAACAAAAAACCCCCCCACCTCTGTTGTTGTGTTTTTAATTACGTGACACCAGAGCTCAGGTAGACGCTTGTCAAAAGAGGAGCTTACCGAACGGCGAGAAGAGCCTTGTTTGCTCTCGGAAATAAATACAAAGTGGGAGACGATTCCCCATTTGGCACTTCTTAATTATAGAGTCTCTCCTCCGAAGAGTGGGAAGGCACCTGTCAGCTCTTTCGCCGCAGGTGCAAAAATATGCCAGAGAGGGGACGGTGGCAAAAGAGTGAGTGGGGACGGGAGAGAATGAGGTGGGCAAGGAAATTATTTTGGAAGTGGAACCACAGGGCTCCTTTTGCCAAGGACCAGGTGCCGGTTGCGCCGTGCCCTGTCGGCAGGCAACCGTGTTCTGGGAGGAACTTGACTTGCTCATTATAAGTGAATGATGGCAGTCACATTGTGTGGAAGGGTGCTGAGGATCTGCTGTCAAAATACCAACCATCTCCCACAAAGGAGAGTGACATGACAACACAATGGATCTTCTCTGAATCATTTTCACATGGCACGAAGCCTTTCTCAATGTGCTTCCCACCTGGGGAGATCTCGGCTCGGCTTTCGGTGCAATGCAAAGGTGCAGGAAATCTCGGGTCTCAGAGGTGGGGGGTTTTTGCGAGGAGGGAGGCTTAAGTGTCTCATATAGGCAGTCCCAGAGTTACAAATCTCTGACTTACAATTGACTCATAAGTTGTTGTAGGACCTCACAACCTCTGAAGATGCCCGGCATAGATGCAGGAAAAACGGCGGGAGAGAATGCTTCTAGAACAGGGGTCAGGAACCTATGGCTCGGGAGCCAGATGTGGCTCTTTTCATGATTGCATCTGGCTCTCCAGAGCGGCCTGGGCCTCGGTTTCCCAGCATGCAGTGGGGAGGAGTGATGCATTCTCCATTCTCCCTCTTCCTTCCTTTCTCCCCTTCACCCTTTCCTTTTTCTTCTCTCCTTTTCCCTCCCTCTCTCCCCTTCCTTCTTTCCTCCATTCTCCCCCTTCCTTTCTCGTCCTTTCTTTCTCCCCCTTCACTTTTTCCTTCTTCCTTTTCCCTCCCTCTCCCATTACTTCTTTCCTCCATTCTCCCCCTTTCTTTCTCTTCCTTCCTTTCTCCCCTTCACCCTTTCCTCCTCCCCTTCTCTCCTTTTTCCCTCCCTCTCTCCCCTTCTTTCCTCCATTCTCCCTCTTCCTTCCTTTCTTTCTCCCCCTTCACCTTTTCTTTTCACTTCCCCCTCTCTCTCCACTTCTTTCTTTTCCCTTCTTTCTTTTTCTTTTTCCTCACACCCTTTCTTTTCCCCACCCTTTCCTTCCTTCCCATTTCCTTCTTTCTTTTCCCCTCATTGTCTCTCTCCTGCTTTGCTTTTCTCCTGCTTTGCTTTTCTTCCTTTTCCATAGAACATGGCCATATAGCCCGAATGTGATGCCACACACACACACACACACGGCTAGCATACTTAAAAATATACCTGTTCCAACGTACATACAAATTCAAATTAACAAACCAACAAAATGGGTGTCTGTGAGATTTCTGAGCTGTATGGCCATGTTCCAGAAGCATTATCTCCTGACATTTTGCCCACATCTATGGCAGGCATCCCGTGAGGTCTGTTGGAAACTAGGCAAGCGAGGTTTATATATCTGTGGAATGTTCAGGGTCTGTTTGAGGAACGTGTGAATGTTGTAATTGGCCACCTTGATTAGCATTGAATGGTCTTGCAGCTTCAAAGCTTGGCTGGTTGCTGCCTGGGGATTCTTTGTTGGGAGGTGTTAGCTGGCCCTGATTAGTTCTTGTCTGGAATTCCCCTGGTTTTTTTAGTGTTGCTCTTTATTTACTGTCCTGACTCAATCAGGGTCAGCTAACACCTCCCAACAAAGGATCCCCCAGACATCAACCAGCCAGGCTTCGAAGCTGCAAGACCATTCAATGTTAAGCAAGGTGGCCAATTGCAACATTCACTCATGCCTCAAACACGGAGTTCTTTCTCCCACCCTGGACATTATTCCACAGATTAACATTGAATGGTCTTGCAGCTTCAAAGCTTGGCTGGTTGCTGCCTGGGGATTCTTTGTTGGGAGGTGTTAGCTGGCCCTGATTGGTTCTTGTCTGGAATTCCCCTGTTTTTTTGAGTGATGCTCTTTATTTACTGTCCCGACTCAATCAGGGTCAGCTAACACCTCCCAACAAAGGATCCCCCAGACATCAACCAGCCAGGCTTCGAAGCTGCAAGGCCATTCAATACTAAGCAAGGTGGCCAATTGCAACATTCACTCTTGCCTCAAACACAAGCGTTCTTTCTCCCACCCTGGACATTATTCCACAGATATATAAACCTCACTTGCCTAGTTTCCAACAGACCTCACAACCTCTGAGAATGCCTGCCATAGATGTGAGCGAAATGTCAGGAGAGAATGCTTCTGGAACATGGCCATGCAGCCTGGAAAACTCGCAGCAATCCAATCCTATTGCATACCTGGTGCTCACTGGCATCCAGCCTTGACAGTAGTGTTTCGAGGTCCCAGGAGGTTTGCTAAATGGCTTTTGAAATGCTTTTGCTGTGCGCGCAGAATCACTAAGCACAGTTTGGGAAGCCAACACTGATCGATCAATTACACGTACATCCCATTCTTTGGGAAGTTTTGAACCATTGTCCAAATATAGCTCCTGGAATCCAAATACGCTCCTCTACAGTCCGTTCCTTCAAGGCAGGGTCAGGGATTTCAGTCTGTGGGACTTAATTTGGACTTTTGAGCCGCAGGGCGATCCGTGATGGACTGCCCCGTTTCCCAGAATAGCCCCAGGTTTGATTGTTTTCATGCTCTTATATCTTTCCTTCCATCCTAAAAGGCTAAAATGCTTCTCTGGAGGATTCGGTTTCTAGCAGCAACCGCATGAAATGGAAATATCCTGGTATTTTGGGATGCGGCATTGGCCTTCAACCTTGCCCATAGTCAGCATATACACTCCTTCCAAATTTCTCTGAAACTGAATTAGGCCAACAGGCTGAAACAGGTTCCTTCCTCATGATATAAAAGCTTTGAAGGGCATGTCTGCACCAGGCCTGGGCAAACTTCGGCCCTCCAGGTGTTTTGGACTACAACTCCCACAATTCCTAACAGCCGGTAGGCTGTTAGGAATTGTGGGAGTTGTAGTCCAAAACACCTGGAGGGCCGAAGTTTGCCCAGGCCTGGTCTACACAGAAGAATTAATGCAGGGTTGTTGTGAGTATTTCTGGGCTATATGGCCATGTAAAGCATTCTCTCCTGACATTTTGCCTACATCTATGGCAGGCATCCTCAGAGATTGTGAGGTCTGTTAAAAACAAGGAAAATTGGGTTTATACGTATATAATGTCCAGGGTGGGAGAACGAACTCTTGTCCGCCTGAGGAATGTTGTAATTGGCCACCTTGATTATTTTTTATTTATTTGTTTACATCATTTATATTCCGCCCTTCTCACCCCGCAAGGGACTCAGGGCGGATCACAATGCACATATACAGCCAAACATTCAGTGCCCTTTGACATACAAACATATATACGCAGACATAGAGGCAATTTAACATTCCAGCTTCTGGCCACCAGGGGGAGCCGTTGCAATCCTTCATTCTTTTTTGTGTACTTCCTGGAGAGATATTATGGCCTCGTAAATCAGTTAAATTTAGCCTCCCCACACAAAGTAGTACTTACATTTCCTACTTGACAGATGCAATTGTCTTTTGGGTTGCAAAGGTCAACAATGAGCTACACAATTGGTTGAGAGCTCACCCCGACCTGGGCAGGCCCCGAACTCATGACCTGGTCAGTAGAGATCTTCTGCAGCTGACACCCAGCCAACTGCGCCACATTCCCGATTAGCATTCAATGGCCTATCAGTTTCAAGGTCTGGCTTCTTACTGCCTGGAGGAATCATTCGTTGAGTTCTTTCGCCCACCCTGAACCCTCCACAGATATATAAACCCCATTTTCCTAGTTTCCAACAGACCTCATAACATCTGAGGATGCCTGCCATAGATGCAGGTGAAACATCGGAGAGAATACTTCTGGAACATGGCCATACAGCCCGGAAAACTCACAACAACCCAGTGATTCTGGCCATGAAAGCCTTTGATGATACATAAAATTGATGCAGTTTGACCCCAATGTTGATTGCCATGGTTCAGTGCTATGAAATCCTGGGAGTTGTAGTTTGGTGAGGCACCGGCACTCTTTGGGACAGAAGGCTAAAGACTTTGGGAAACTATTACCTCCAATGAGGTTTATAGATCTGTGGAATGTTCAGGGTCTGTAGAGGAACGTGTGAATGTTGTAATTGGCCACCTTGATAAGCATTGAATGATCTTGCAGCTTCAAAGCTTGGATGGTTGCTGCCTGGGGATTATTTGTTGGGAGGTGTTAGCTGGCCCTGATTGGTTCTTGTCTGGAATTCCCCTGTATTTTGAGTGTTTCTCTTTATTTACTGTCCTGACTCAATCAGGGTCAGCTAACACCTCCCAACAAAGGATCCAATGATTCCACAGCATTGAGCCAAAGCAGTTAAAGTGGGTGCCATCCTGCCTTAATGTAGGTGCACCCCAAGATACCTTAAGGCAGTGTTTCTCAACCAGTGTGCCGTGGCACTAGTGTGCCGTGAGCGATCATCAGGTGTGCTGCGAGAAAAGCTCTCTGCCCCCCTTCCTTCCCCCCTCCTCCTGCCGAACTCCTGCTGCTTGGGAGAGGAGGAGGAAGGGCCAGGTGCCGCCTCCTTCGGCCGTTTCCCCAACCGCCTCCAATCCGCCATGACTCCCACCATGACTCCCCCCGGCTTCAGCACTCCCACAGCTTCACCAGCTTTGAGGGGGCAGTGCCAAGCCAGCGGTGGCAGAGCCAGCACAATGCTGGCTTGGCACTGCCCCCTCAAGGCTGGTGAAGCTGTGGGAGTGCTGAAGCCAGGAGAGGGGCGGGGCATGAAGCGGCCTGGCTCCGCCCCCTCCCCCAGCTTCAGCGCTCCCACAGCTTTGCCAGCCTTGAGGGGGCAGTGCCAAACCAGCGGTGGCAGAGCCAACACAATGCTGGCTTGGCACTGCCCCCTCAAGGCTGGTGAAGCTGTGGGAGTGCTGAAGCCAGGAGAGGGGTGGGGCATGAAGCAGCCTGGCTCTGCCCCCTCCCCCAGCTTCAGCGCTCCCACAACTTTGCCAGCCTTGAGGGGGCAGTGCCAAACCAGCGGTGGCAGAGCCAACACAATGCTGGCTTGGCACTGCCCCTCAAGGCTGGCGGCTGTGGGAGAACTGAAGCCGGGGGAGGGGCGGGGGCATGGTGTGGCCTGGCTCCTCCCGGCTTCGGCACTCCCAGCAGCTGCTCCCAGCAGGTCACCATCCCCAGCCATTCTTTACTGTGTTACAGTGTCATTTTGTGTCATTTTGGTTGGTAGTGTGCCCCCGGATTTTTTTAATGTTAAAAGTGTGCCGCGGCTCAAAAAAGGTTGGGAAACACTGCCTTAAGGCTCCCTGTTGTCTCAGTATCCATTGACCCTTCTGGCAAATACGTAATTTTTGCATTGGCAGCTCACAAGCCTGCTTTTGATTCATCTTCTAGTCTTTTGCAGGGTGTTGCAGGTTCTGCATTGCAGGCCTTGGCGGCTGCTTTTATACGTAGTCGCCACTGTTCAGGCTGTCCTCCTATTACCGGATTTCACATTAATGCAATACATTTCTTCACTTCGGCTTCAGTCTTCCAAACCTGCCATTTGTTGTCGTTGTTGTCGTCCTTGATGTGGCTGCATATTCAAATAAACGTGGTTTGGGATTGTGGCTGCAGCCTCGTTTCACAATGTTAGCAGAAGTTAATTTATGTAACCAAAGCAGAGGGAAGGGAGGGGGGGCACCAGAAGGTTTCATTGTGCCTTTTGGAGAAGGAGAGGACCTTAGATCAACTTATCCTTCCTTAGCTATGTTTCACCACTTAGTTTCTCCGTGCCGCGATGAGCCTTCGCCTTGTCAATTTTTCATGAGCCTTGATAGGATGGTAGAGATCAAGGGTACGCGGTGCACAGCCAGCATTAAACATCCCAGCTATGTTTGATGGCTTGTGGCTGGTTTGATGGCAGGTTTTCCAGCAGCCGGCCATTCCCCTCCATAATGCTCATCAAGGCAGCTATAGCGTTGCCTTTATTCTCCATAGCAGCACTTACCATGTTGGCTGGGGATGATAGGAGTTGTAGTTCGGCTCTGTCTGGAGACATCCCAGGGTTGGTGGGATTCTCTTTATTTCCATACCCTTCCTCTTGCTCAAAATGGGAGTCACTGGGGTGAGTTGCCAGATTCCTTCTTGAATTTGCCTCCAACAATTAAGCTCTAATTCAGCGTTTCTCAACCTGGGTGTCAGGACCCCTGGGGGTGACAAGGGGGGTTTCAGAGGGGGGTTCAGAGGCGTCTGCCAAAGGGATTTTAGGCAGACCCGGATTAACACATTTTTGGGCTCTAGGCCACACCTTGGAATTACGCCCCCTTTAAGCCAACCTCCCGCCACCTCCAAGGTCCCCATTCCCACCAGCTGGAAAGCTCCGTTGTGCTCTGAAGGTCTCCTCGGGAGGCTTGGGGAGAGCGCAGCAGGTGCAAACTCGCTCCAAAGGCGCGCACGAGAGAGAGAGCGCGCGTGAGAGAGAGAGAGACGGAGGGGACGGAGCAGAGACTTTGCCGGGAGAAGGAGCGAGGAGGGGCATGAGAAAGGGGGAAAGAGGGGCACAGACCAGTTTTGGGGGTTTTTTGGTCCGTGATCTGCACTCCCCCCGGCTTGCGCCCCTAGGCCATGGCCTCATTGGCCTTATGGGTAATCCGGCCATGGTTTTAGGAACCCTTTGGCACAGAAGGCTCTCTCAGCTCTCTCAGGACTGTTTCTGAGACTCCAAGCAGGGAGAGGAGAGCAGGTGCACTCGGCACATAGCAGTGTGATACACGTGTGCAGGCGAGGGAGAGTGTGTGAGGCTGGAGAGAGGCACGTGCCAGCCAGTCCCTTCAAGGCATAGGGGTTCTGTGTGGGAAGTTTGGCACATATCTATTGTTGGTGGGGTTCAGAATCCTCTTTGATTGTAGGTGAACTATAAATTCCAGCAACTACAACTCCCAAATGTCAAGGTCTGTTTTCCCCAAACTTCACCAGTGTTCACATTTGGGCATATTGAGTATTCGTGCCAAGTTTGGTCCAGATCCATCATTGTGTGAGTCCCCAATGCTCTCTGGATGAAGGTGAAATCCAAAACTCAAGGTCAATGCCCACCAAACCCAGTATTTTCTGTTGGTCATGGGAGTTCTGTGTGCCAATTTTGGTTCAATTCCGTTGTTGGTGGAGTTCAGAATGCTCCTTGATTGTAGGTTGACTATAAATCCTGGTAACTAGAACTCCCAAGTGACAAAATCAATCCCCCAACCCCATCCGTATTCAAACTTGGGTGTATCGGGTATTTGTGCCAAATTTGGTCCAGTGAATGAAAATACAACCTGCATATCAGATGTTTACATTATGATTGATAACAGGAGCAAAATGACAGTTAATGAAGTAGCAACAAAAATAATGTTATGGTTGGGGGTCACCACAAAATGAGGAACTGTATGAAGGGGTTGCGGCATTAGGAAGGTTTGGAAACACTAGGCCACAACAATGGAGACAAAACATCTCACTAAAGCAGGGGAGGCTTTGACCAGAGGACCTGCCTGCCTTTTTTTGTGGGTTGTGTAGGTGCTAAAAGAGTTGATGACTTTCCTCCTGACCCTTTGGCTCCCTTCTCTATGTTGCCCTTTTTTCTTCAAGTCAGACTTGAAACAGGAGGCAGCTCTTCAGCGCATCTTCCCCGAAAACCCTTCAAACAAGCAGACTGTCCTCTGTAAAATTCAAGACTATTACCATCTCTTTCCCCTTTTTGCCCCAGTTGTCTGGGCCAACGTGGCATGTCCTGTAAATACCTCCTTTCACTCTTCCCAAATCCAACGTCCAGAACATCCATCAATACGATAAATAAAATAAAAATAATCATGAGACTTGCTTCTGTGGTTATTTCGGCAGGCGTGCGAAGAAGGGGGGGGGCTGTTTCCTGCCTTATGCAATGAGAAGGAGGGAAGGGCACAACCAGACTGTCTACTAACGAAATGACAAGACAAAAATTACAAAGCTACCTTCTTCCATTATTGATTGCCCTCCAGAGTGGCTTCTTGCCTAGTCGAGTCTCTGCACCTTACTTGGCCAAAAGCATTTTGAGCTCAGTGGTGCACTAGTGCCACCTCATGGGCACTCAGGTCCTTGGTTTCCCTCATAGCATAAAACATGGCACTGTTTTCACGAGCAACACACACAAGCACATTGGGTTTTGCATTTTCTGGGTCAAATGGAAGCTCCACACTTTGTATAGGAAATGCTGGATTATTAAGACTTTTATTTCACGCTAGCTGTCCCCAGCCACACGTTGCTGTGGCCCAGTCTGTGTATATGTGTTTTGTGTGTGTATATATTTGTGTCTGGCATGGAAGGCCCTACCGGTGACTATTATGCAACTGCCAGCATAGCTCACAACTTCATTAGGGTACGCAAGCCTCTCCTCCATCACAAGAGGGCACCAATAGAGAGGTCACAATGGTCACAACCGAAGGGTCTGACAAAGAGCGTCAAAGGGCAGGATGGGCTCCCTAGCCTTTGGCAACCATCCTAAGAGAAGGAAAACTCTGATTTCAAACCCGGGCACATGGTGCTCGTCTAACCCTGTAAGGTCAACCATCTAGAGAAAGAAACTCTAACCAAACCTACGACCTGAGGACCTCGCTGCCACCGTCCCAGCTTGCTAGGCCCCGGCAGACGGACCTTTGGTTTAAAGGGTGAGGCCAGTTCTGTGCGCGCTGCGCTCCACCAGAAAAATCCATTGCACAGGCTCGAAGGACACATCCGACTTCCGAAAAAGCCCTGTAGCGACAGGCGAGGAACGAAAGGGCAGGTGTAAAGATGCAGTGGAAGCCGCAGACCCAACCCTGCATGCAGGCGGTCCAGGACTTTGGTCGCTCGAGACTGACCCGGAAGACGACAGCCTTGTTTGGCAGCATCCTGAACAACCAAGCAGCCTTTTTTAAGGAGAGCACTGCTTGCTCCATATGGAGAGGGGCCTAGAAAAGATGGCCTAACGAAAGCTCATCCCCATCCACCCGGTTGGCTAGCCGCAGCCAACGGGCGCCTATCTCACATTGGCCATCAACACACTTGTGGAAAGCGTGGGTCTAGTGGTCCCTGATCAAAGTTGCCCCTGGTCAATGTGGTCCCTGGTCAAAGTGGTCCCTGGTCAAGTGGTCCCTGGTCAAAGCAGTCCTTGGTCAAGTGGTCCCTGAATAAAGTTGCCCCTGATCAAGTGGTCCCTGGTCAAGTGGTCCCTGATCAAAGTTGCCCCTGCTCAAGTGGTCCCTGGTCAAGTGGTCTCTGGTCAAGTGGCCCCTGGTCAAGCGGTCCCCAGTCAAGTGGTCCCTGGTTAAAGTGGTCCCTGGCCAAGTGCACCCTGATCAAAATGGTCCCTGGATCAAAGTTGTTCCTGATCAAATGGTCCCTGGTCAAAGTGGTCCCTGATCAAAGTTGCCCCTGGTCAAGTAGTCCCTGGTCAAGTGGCCCCTGGTCAAAGTGGTCCTTGGTCAAGTGGTCCCTGATCAAAGTATCCTTGGTTCTAGCAAATGTAGAGGGTTGGTTGTGATCTATATGGCAACATTCATACTCAAAGGAGTGTGAGCACACTAACCTTTTAACTACATAATCATGCATCTGATCCATGGCTGAGAAAGCCCATACCAGACCTCCAAAAGCATGAGGATCTTCTCTCAACTGGGCAGCAAACAGGAATAGCTCCAGCAGAAGGGGAAATGTAAAGGTAGGTGTTGAAATGAAAATGGATGGGCAGGGAAAACTAGTTGGCGGAGAAGGAATCAGACTGCAGGCTCTCGGCCGCAGAACACCTACTCGCACACCTAAGACCAATTTGCCAAGATGAAAGGCTGTCAAACAAAGATCTTACTCAGCTATATAGTCATTCATTTTGTGCCTCGCTCTTTGCAGCACTGGGAAACAATTGGCTATCAAGGTGATTCCCCCCCCCCCCCCAACCTCTGGTATTCCTATGCGCCCCTGAGCTATTCCTTCCCATTTGAATTTAGACTAGAACATTTTTTCCAAAGGTTTACAAGAGAAGTTAATTTTATATACCTGGAATCTTACCAGAATATTCATGTCACAGCCACATCCATGACACACTTTTCCTTGTCTTTAATCATAGAATCGTAGAGTCGGATGAGACCTCTTGGGCCATCCAGTCTAACCGCATTTTGCCAAGAAGCAGGAGAATCGCGTTCAAAGCACCTCCAAGAGATGGCCATCCAGCCTCTGTTTAAAAGCCTCCAAAGAACGAGCCTCCACCATACTCCTGGGCAGAGAGTTCCACTGCTGAACACCTCTCACGGTCAGGAAGTTCTTCCTCAAGTTCAGGTGGAATCTCCTTTCTTTCTTGCAGCTTGAAGCCATTGTTCCGCGTCCTATTCTCCAGGGCAGCAGAAAGCAAGCTTGCTCCCTCCTCCCTTTGACTTCCCCTCACATATGTATACATGGCTAATGAAGTCTCAATCGCCTTGTTTGTCCCTTCTGAGCTCCCCCACAGACACATACTTCTCCATTTACTTATCTCATCCAAGGTTTTATCCAGGGTCAGATTTAACGGTAAGCAAAGTAAGCGCCCGCATAGGGTGCAACATGGTCAGGGGCGTATCCAACGGCCAGGTTCCGCGCATGCGCCATTGCTGCGGAGGGACTCCATCTGGACCAAGACACCAATTTCCCGAAACGAGGCCGAAAAGGAGGAACTTCTTGCAGCTGGAAGCAGGAGGCTCCGCCCTGGCTGCAAAAAGTTCCTCCTTTTCGGCCTTGCTTAGGGTGATTGGTGTCTCGGTCCAGCTGGAGTCCCTCTGCAGCAATGGCGCATGAGCTGAACTATCCGGCCCTGCGCATGCACACACGACATGCATGCGCAGAAGTAGCTGGCTCTGCACATGCACACCCGGCGCGCATGCGCACCCTCCACAAGGGCAGACAGCGAGGGGGCAACAAAGTAATGTTCGCTTACCATTTTAAATTACCTTAGTCCGGCCCTGGTTTTATCAATCTTATTCTGTGCATTTGGCCCGCCCGCCGTGCTTTTATTTTATCTCTTCATCACATTATTTTGCATCTGTTTATTTCATTTTCTGTTATTTTATGTATTTTATTTTGATGTTATTATTTCCTGTTCATATTTCATTTTATTTTGTTGTACTATAATTCTGGGCTAGGAGTCATGTTTGCCACCCCGAGTGCCTTTTGGGGAGATGGTGGGGGGGTATAAATAAGGATTGTTATTATTATTATTATTACTATTACTACAAGGGATTTTTAAAAGCCTATTAAACATCAAATTATGTTATGATTTTACAAATTAACCACCAAAAAATCATGTTCGACAGAAAAAGCAGTTCAATACACCAGTGTTTCCCAACCAGTGTGCCATGGTACACTAGTGTGCCGTGAGCGATCATCAAGTGTGCCGTGGGAAATTGGAACCTCCAATCCCCTTTCTTCCCCCTCCTGCCGAACACTTTTCCTTCTCCACTCGGGCTCCCTTCTTCCCAGCCTCGCTCTGCTCGCTTTGCTCTGGGGCAAGTCTGTGCAGTAGAGTTCAATATGCCAAGTTTGGTTCAAATCCATTGTTGCAAGAGTTCTTTAATTGTGTGTTAACTATATAAATCCCAGAAACGGTAACTCCCAAATGTCAAGGTCTATTTCCCTCAAATTCCATCTGTGTTCACATTTGAGCTAATTGAGTATTCATGCCAAGTTTGGTCCTGATCCAACATTGTTTCAGTCCACAGTGCTCTCTGGATATAGGTGAACTACAACTCCAAAACTCAAGGTCAATGCCCACCAAACTCTTATAGCATTTTCTCTTGGTTATGGGAGTTCTGTGTGGTAAGTTTGTGTCTTTCTGCCATTCCTGCCAGGATATCTATGTTGTGTTCATCGAAACAGGCCCAGGTTTCACACTGAGTGTATAAATACATTTAAAAACATATTAACTCTATGTATTACTGTGTTAGAGTGTCATTTTGTGTCATTTTGGTTGGTGGTGTGCCCCAGGATTTGGTAAATGTAAAAAATGTGCTGCGGCTCAAAAAAGGTTGAAAAACATTGCAATACACAATAATGTTATGTAGTAATTACTGTGTTTACAAATTTAGCACCAAAACAGACCAGGGTTCTTTCTTTCTCCCACCCTGGACATTATTCTGGGCAGGAGGCAGACTGCACAGGATAATAAGGAATGTTGGATGAGCGAAGGTTGGATAAGCAAGACTCTACTTCCTTCTTTGCTTCCACGCTGGGCTTCTTTCTCATGATTTTATTGAGATCAAGGTCTGAGATCCCATGCGTGCAATGTAAAATTCTGCCACTTTAGCTTAGTATTGAACTCCCAACATGGTGCGACACATCATGTCGATGACCTGGCTGAGCGCGGTCTCTGTTGTGCAACCGGCGCACAAGCAGCATCTGCTGAAATCCCCTCGTCTACACAACCACCAAAGGGACAGGAGGCCGTTCCCATTTTCACTCCAGCAACCCAGGTTGCCACCCTTCAGGAATTTCCGCCGTGACAGCATGGCCTCTGTCTCCTTTTGCAAAGGCATTTCCTCTGAATGTTCCTCGAAACAAAAGGGAAGCAGCAACAGGAAGCCCCGTGATGCGCCACCTTGCCAGCATTGGCGTCTGCTGCGAACCTCGCCTGACCCTTCAGCTGCAGCAGGACGACAAGGACGGAAACAAAACAACACAAATATTGGAGGCACGTGCACAAAGAAGTCTAAAAATAACAGCCAGAGCACATGAAAACAAAAATGGCAGGTAGCTGTGTGTTGCCATCAGAAAAGAGAAAGAGAAAAACATATGCCATTGTTGGGACTCACAAAAAAGAATTCACAAAGTCATAAACAAACATTCAACCTTGGGATCCACACATAGAAACAACACGGAGGGTTTTGCAGTCCAGATTATCTGCTTTGACCTGGATTATATGGCATTGCAGACTTTACTAAGTTCCTATAGTAAAGAAGATTACTTCGACGTGTTCCAGCAAACTTTTCTTCACGGCTGACAATATGTCTACACTGCCATATAATCCAGTTCAAAGCAGATCATCTGAATTTGATATGGCAGTATAGAAGGGTCCTAATGTACTACAAGATCCTTTTTCATACTGATATTCCAGACTAACATGGATATATCTTTGAATATTTGAAATGGCTAATTTTTTCATGTCAGGAGTGACTTGAGAAACTGCAAGTCACTTCTGGTGTGAGAGAATTGGCCGTATGCAAGGACGTTGCCCAGGGGATGCCCAGATGATTTTGATGTTTTACCATCCTTGTGGGAGGTTTCTCTCATGTCCCTGCAGGGGGAGCTGGAGCTGAAGAGGGAGCTCATCCGTGCTCTCCCCGGATTCGAACCTGCAACATCAGTCCTACCGGCACAAGGGTTTAACCCATTGCGCCACTGGGGGCTCCTAACATGGCTATCATGTCCCCTCTTAACTTTCACTTCTCCAGGCTAACCATATTCAGCTTAGCTTACAGACCTTGGACCATTTGGGTTGCCTTTCTCTGGACATGCGGATGGACGGCCGGCTGGACTCGATTCCCGATAATTTTACATCTTGCCTCGAGGCCGTAACAGGTTGGTTGCACTCCAGTAGACTTGAGGGTGAATCTGGCGAAAATGGAGATCTTGTGGCTGGGTCGCCCTGGGTTGGATGATGTCCGGTTGCCTACCTTAGACAGTGAACCTCTTTTTCCATCTGCCACCATCAAAAGCCTTGGTGTCATTCTTGATCCATTATTGACTATGGAGGCCCAGGTCTCAGCTGTCAGCAAGTCGGCCTTTTTCCATCTTCAGCAGGCTAGGCGGCTGGCGCCCTACCTGTCCGAGGATGACCTGGCCACAGTGGTTCATGCCATGGTAACTTCAAGAATTGGCTATTGCAATGCCCTCTATGTTGGCCTTCCCTTGTCGGTGACCCGGAGACTTTGACTGGTGCAGAATGCGGTGGCCAGACTCCTCACGGGAACACCTGCTCTACACTAATTGTACTTCCGGTCGAGTTCCGGATTACCCACAAGGTGCTGGTATTAACCTTCAAGACCTTGTACGACCAGGGGGCGGCATACCTACAGGAACGCCTTGTTCCCTGTCGATCCTGGAGATCACCACGCTCAGACCATCAGAACTTATTACAGATCCCTGGCCCTAAGGAAGCCCATCTAACATCAACCCGGCATAGAGCTTTTTCAGTGATCGCTCCCTCACTCTGGGACGTCCTCCCTCCTTACATCAGAGCTACCCGTGATTTAAAGACTTTTCGCACGGCTTGTAAAACGTGGTTGTTTGAGAGGGCGTTCAGCTGAGAAACTGGTTAGATTGCTCAAATTGTGTAGATGTTTTAGATCAGTGTTCCCAACCTTTTTTGAGCCGCGGCACACTTTTAACATTAAAAAAAATCCGGGGGGGCACACCACCAACCAAAATGACACTCTTAACACAGTAAAGAATGGCTGGGGGATGGTGGCCTGCTGGGAGAAGCTGCTGGGAGTGCCGAAACCAGGGGGAGGGGACGGGGCATGGCGTGGCCTGGCTCCGCCCCCTCTCCCGGCTTCAGCTCTCCCAGTTGCTTCTCCAGCCTTGAGGGGACAATGCCAAGCCAGTGGTGGCAGAGCCAGCACCTATGCTGGCTTGGCACTGTCCCCCCAAGGCTGGAGCAGCTGCTGGGAGTGCGAAGCCGGGTGGGGGGGAGCCAGGCCACCCCATGCCCCCCCCTCCCTTAGCTTCAGCTCTCCCAGCAGCTTCTCCAGCCTTAGGGGGACAGTGCCAAGCCAGCGGTGGCAGAGCCAGCACAATGCTGGCTTGGCACTGTCCCCTTAAGGCTGGAGCAGCTGCTGGGAGAGCTGAAGCTGGGGGAGGGGGAGGAGCCAGGCCACACCAGGCCACGCCCCGTCCCCCCAGCTTCAGCTCTCCCAACAGCTCTCCCGCCTCAAGGGGACAGTGCCAAGCTAGCGGTGGCAGAGCACTTTTCCGGACTCCCTGAAAGAGGCGAGAGTCACCCCCCTCTTGAAAAAGACATCGCTTGACCCCGAAGTCCCTGCCAACTACCGCCCGGTTGCCAACCTGCCCTTCCTGGGCAAGCTCCTTGAACGAGCAGTTGAAAGCCAAATTCGGGTCTTCTTAGACCAGTCCGGGGGCCTGGACCCGTCCCAGTCGGGCTTCCGCGCGGGCCACGGAGTGGAGTCCGTTCTCGTGGCAATTACTGATGACATCCGCCGTCAACTGGACCGGGGAGGCTCGGCAATCCTGGTCCTTCTGGACCTTACGGCGGCCTTTGATACCGTCGATCACGACCTGCTTCTTCATCGCCTGGCGGCCTCCGGGATCCAAGACAGGGCTCTGTCCTGGCTGGAGTCGTTCCTGCGAGGCCGCTCGCAGCGGGTCGAGTGGCAGGGTCAAGTCTCTCTGGAAAACACATTGGAGTGCGGAGTTCCTCAGGGCGCCATCCTATCTCCCACCCTCTTTAATATCTACATCCAGCCCCTGGCCAGCATCGCTAGGAGCCATGGGCTCTCCTGCTACCAGTATGCAGACGACACGCAGCTGCTCCTGAAGCTCGACCCGGGGTCTTCGTCAGTACCGGACAGTTTCAGCCTCGGACTGAGGGCGGTGACGAACTGGCTCAGAGCATATAGACTCAAGATCAACCCGGCTAAAACGGAGATCCTCTGGCCTGGCCGTCCCGACCCCGCCCTCCACTCCCACTCTTCGAGGGCGAGTCCTTGGCTCCTGCCCGGCGGTAAAAGCCTGGGAGTGATCCTAGACGAAAAGCTCACGATGGAGGCCCAGATCCAGGCGGCAGCTAAGGGCGCCTTCTTCCACCTCCGCAGGGGCCCGACGGCTGGCCCCTACCTTCCACCAGAGGCCTTGAGGACGGTGGTTCACGCCACCGTCGTCTCGCGCCGACTACTGCAACGCCCTTTATGTGGGCCTCCCCAGATAACAACTAAGAGGCTGAAACGTATCCATAACGCCGCAGCTAGACTCATTTCCGGGTCATCAGTGAGGATCACATCTCCCCCATTCTTAAAGAACTTCACTGGCTGCCCTGGAGTTTAGAGCCCTTTACAAACTTTTGGTGCTCACCTTCAAAGCCCGGCACTACATTGGGCCTTCCTATCTGAGCGACCGGCTGACGGCCCAATGCAGCGAGAGGCCAGCTCGCTCCATCAACGGTGACCGCCTGATTACTCCTGGAGTGCGGGAGGCCAGATTGGCGGAAACTCGGCGGAGAGCCTTCTCCGTTGCGGCCCCGTGACCTGGAACTCACTGCCGCCCGCCCTTAGAGCCTCTCTGACTCTATCTGGATTCGGCCAGCCTTGAAGACCTGGCTTTTTCGCCTAGCGTTTGGGACTGGCTCGGTTGCCTGAACTACCTGAGCCACCCCTCCGGATTATCCTCCATGTTTTTAAACTGTTGTACACTGTTTTAACTGTTGTAAGTCGCCCGGAGCACCGTCGGTGGAGGGCGACTCACAAATATTAAAGTATTATTATTATTATTATTATTAAGGCTGGAGCAGCTGCTGGGAGTGCTGAAGCCGGGGAGGGGGCAGAGTCAGGCTGCGCCATGCCCCACCCCCTCCCCCGGCTTCAGCTCTCCCACAGAGAAGGAGCATGAGCGGTGTACGGGCTTCAGTGGGCGGGGCTCCTCTGTGCGGCTTCAGCGAGCGAGGGGCGGGAGTTATGGCGGATTGGAGGCTGGCTGGGGAAACGGCTGAAGGAGGCGGCGCCCCGGCCCCGTCTTCTTTTTCCTTGCTGCCGCCCGGCCCTCCCCCCCCCCCCAAGCAGCAGGAGTTCGGCAGGAGGAGGGGGAAGGAAGGGGGGCAGAGAGCTTTTCCCGCGGCACAGCAGGAGGTCCGTCACGGCACACTAATGTGCCACGTCACAGGGGTTGAGAAACACTGTTTTAGATATTTAATTGTTTGTTTTATTGTAAATCGCCCAGAGCCACCTGGGATGGGCAATTAATAAATCTCAAAATAAAATAAATAAATAAATAGAGCCAAGACCTATATAAACCACACTGATTCAATAAGCCTACTCTAGTCAAGAAAAACTATAGGATTTGGGCTTTCATTTCCCAAGTAGCCCCAATCTCCTGGCTAAGATGTCCCTGGCAGAGTCCACTGCCACCAGAGGGCAATGATGCCCTTACTGGCTTAGATACGTGGTCACGACTCCTTTCCCTTACCCCATTTGTTCAAAAAAGAGCTGACTTTCTGAAGATGCAGTGTAGACCCATCATCCAGTTCAAAGCAGATAATGTGGCTTATCTGCTTTGACAATCTGGACTATATAGCAGTGTAGAAGGATCCACGTGCACTGCATTTTAAATATTTGGGGACTAAAGGGGGGGGATCATCTGGAGAAAACATCTGGAGAAGAGAATTCATATTCAATTTTCCTTGAGCAGGATTTATGACGGAGAACATAAATGAATTAGACTGGTCAGGTCTCCCTCTGAACACTATTTCCTCCACCATCCTATTAACTCTCTCTCTCTCAAAGAACATCAGTGGTAAATTCTGGGTCGGAGGCTGGTGTATAATGTTTCAAGCATTTTAAGAGTTTCTAATTGTTTTATGAATCACCTGGTGGCACATTGAGTTAAACCGCTGCATTGCTGAAATTGCTGACGGAGAGGTTGGTGATTTGACATCTGGGGTGTCCTTCCTGCTTTAATCAGCGCACAATCTAGCAGTTTGAAAACATGGACTATGTGATGAATGTTGCTGTCCTTGAGCGGGAAGGGGTCACCAGCATTGAGGCCATGCTGGCCACATGAACACAGCTGTGCTGGGCAGGGCCATCTCAGGATGGAGGAATGAGCACGCCTCCCCAAAGATACTACTCTACTGGTGAATCGTCACAGGTCAGCACCTTTAGAGGCGCCCAAAAAAGAGATAGAAGGACTCCCCTGAAACAACATCTCAGGCTCGGACAGATTGATCACCAACAATGGTCCACCCTGGCCTCACATCAGGAGGCATGGAGACGCACTATCCGCAATGCTGCGGCCTCTTTCAAGAAGTCACGCTGAACGGGTCTCAAAGAGAAACGGCAATGCAGAAAGAACCGCAACTTGGACACAACATCACCCAAGGAGACTTTCTGGTGTTCTTTCTGCAACCTGACTTGCCTATCTCGGATTGGCCTTTTTAGTCACCAACGCGCTTGTAAACGGCGTGGGATGAGTCCTTCCTAAGAATCTTCGTTCCCGAAGAAAAGCCAAGATACTCTTTTTACTTAAGATATATATTTATGCTTTTGTTGTTAGCCGCCCTGAGTCCTTCTGCGGAGGTTGAGATAGGACAGGATATAAATGTCCGAAATAAATAAATAAATGGTTTTCTGTGACTCGAACTGATTTGTTTGAATAATTCTAGGTTTAATTCTTTGTTAATATTTATTTGTTGTGTAGGTTTTTAATGTTGGGTACTACTTTGGGTCTCAATTAAGAAAGGGAAGCAAGTTACAAATAAATATGATAGTCCACATCAAGGCTGTCCAACAGGCGGCCTGCGGGCCGGACATGGCCCCCCAGCCTGTTGGACATGGCCCGCGCTACCCTCCTGAAGGATTTTTTTTTAAAGGCGGCCGGGGGGGGGGGGAGGCGGGGCAGGGAGGAGGAAGGGAGCCAGCTCCTCCTCCCTGCACCGCCCCCTACGTCCCTCTCTCCGCGCGAGATCGCAGCGGCGGGGGGAGGGAGGGGAGGAGGAGGAGGCGGGGCAGGGAGAAGGAAGGGAGCCAGCTCCTCCTTGCCTCACCCCCTCCGTCCCTCTCTCCGCCCCGCTGCTGCGATCCGATTCGCAGCGGCGGGGGGGAGGGAGGGGAGGAGGAGGAATCCTACCTTCCTCCTCCTCCTCCTCCTTCCCAGCGCCACTGGTGGCGCCAGGCGGGAGAGGTGGCCTGCGCGGCCTGCCCCTTTTCGGCGGGGCTAGGTGACGTTGCCAAGCCCCGCCAAAAAGGAACGCTGAGGAGGAAGAGGTGGAAGGAACCCGGCGCCATGCCGGTGTCACCAAGCGCGCCCTGGTGCGCATGCGCGGTGTCCCTTTTCGGAGAGGCTTGGTGACGTCAGCAAGCCTCGCCGAAAAGGGGTGGGCCATGCAGGACGCCGTCAGGGGCGGCCCCGCCCCCTGCTACGGCCCCCCAGGTCATCAGTGACCAGAACTCCGGCCCCTGGGCCAAAAGAAGCTGGATAGCCCTGGTCCACATTGCTACCTAAAGGTTTAGACCAAAAAAAACCCTGCACCAAAACTGCACCAAAACCAAAAGTGTTTCTCTGCATGGTTTTTATTGTACAAGTGCTGTTTTTTTTCCTTGTTTGTGTGTGTGTGTGTGTGTTTATGGTGGCCATCAGATGTTGTCGTTTGTAGTCCTGCCTTGCTATGTCGCTGCATCTTCCATCTCACTCCCCATCCCTTCCTGAAAAGATTTTTGGAAAAAAAGCAGTAAAGGAGGAAAAGGCCAAACGAGTCCACAGTCTTTCTATTGTTAGCACCAAGAGCTGGACAGAGCCCAGATCACCCTCTAAAATAGACAAAAAGCATTCGTGAGCTTTTATGCCCAACTTGGTTTCTTCTCTGTATACAAAGCCGTACATTAATTTCCTTTCCACGCTGCCGGTGCGTCTGTCTCACAAGCGGAACTGGCCCGAGAATAAAAGAATTCACTTCGTCTCAGCCAAGAAAAAGGGGTCAGGCTGACCCACCAAGAAGGCTGCAAAAGTGTCCAAATGGAGACGGAGACACTGCGGTAGGGCCTGGAGCAACAGAAGAAAAGCAACTGCCTTGCTCTTCTGTGTCAGAAATCTACCCCTTTTAAAGGCCGTACATCTACACTGTGGAATTAATGCAGTTTGGCACTACTTTAATTGCTATAGAATCGTTGGAGTTTGACAAAGTCTTTAGCCTTCTCTGCCAAAGAGTGCAGGAGCCTCACCAAATGAAAAATCCCAGGACGCCATAACATAGATCCATGGCAGTTAAAGTGTTGTGAAATTGCATACATTCTATAGCATACATGGGCAAACTGGGGTCCTCCAGGTGTTGAAGCCCAAAACATGCCTTGTGTAGATGCACCTTTTCCCATAAGGTAAGGTAAAGGTTTTTCCCTGACATTAAGTCCAGTCGTGTCCGCCTCTGGGGGGTGGTGCTCATCACCATTTCTAAGCCCAAGAGCCGGCGTTGTCCGTAGACACCTCCAAGATCATGTGGCCGGCATAACTGCATGGAGCGCTGTTACCTTCCCGCCAAAGCGGTACCTATTCATCTACTCACATTTGCATGTTTTCGAACTGCTAGGTTGGCAGAAGCTGGGGCTGACACCGGGATCTCACACTGCTCTCCAGATTCGAACCTGTGACCTTTAGATCAACATGTTTGTCAGCTCAGCGGTTTAACCCACTGCGCCACTGGGGGCTCATAAGATACAGGTGCAAAACAGCATCCTAGCAAGAGGACTGGACTTTGTGAAACTATGGCCCCTATTGCTCTGCCATATAATCCAGTTCAAATCAGATAATCTGGATTTTATATGGCATTGTAGAAAGAGCTTATAACATGATGCCACTTGCCTCTTAACAATGGACAAAAGAGAAGCTGATGACACTAGCACCATGGCACTCAACCGCTTTGGATCCTTGCGTGGTGCCCAGCTGGTTACATAAATACAGAACCACTGTTCATGGGCCTGGCATGAACACATCCAGCACCATCCCTGGCCAATGTGGTTAGTCATCTTCTCCTTCTGGATGGGCTGGGGATGATGGGGATTACAGCCACAAATATGCAGAAAGTACTGTTTGGGAGAGACAACAATTGCCAAATTGCCTCTGCTCATTTGGCATCACTCATTTGAAGCAAAGCGATTCCAAGGGTGTATCTGCAGTGTAGAATTAATGCAGTTTGACATCACTTTGGCTCAGTGCTATGGGATCCTGGGTTATACTTCAATGGGGCAGCAGCACTCTTTGGCAGAGAAGGTTAAAGACCATGCAAAACCCCAACATTTTATTGAGCCATGCACCAAAAGTAGTGGTCTGTGGATCCAATCCCATTGTGTGAGCCCTTGGTGGCCAAAACATGGAGACTTTCAAGGAAAGATAGGACCAGTTTCAGATCCAGGGAAGTCTGCCTTGGTCAGACCACACCTGGAATCACCAATTCTGGCCACCGCAATTGAAAGGGAGATGTTGACAAGATGGAATGTGTCCAGAGGAGGGCGACTAAAATGATCAAGGGTCTGGAGAACAAGCCCTATGAGGAGCGGCTAAAAGAGCTGGGCATGTTTAATCTGCAGATGAGAAGGCTGAGAGGAGACATTATTATTATTATTATTTCAAATTTATAGGCCGCCACTCCTCTGAGGCTCAGAGCACCTTATATCAGACATGAGTGACACAATAAAACAGTGAAAACAGTAGAAAGAGTAAAACATAAAACTGATTAGCCAGGTGGTAAGGCCTGCCTAAACAGATAAGTCTTGGAGTCTTGGAGCATACGGACTTCAAGACGGAAGAGTGTTCCAAAGATGAAGGCCATGTATAACTATGTGAGGGGAAGTCATAGGGAGAAGGGAGCAAGCTTGTTTTTTGCTGCCCTGGAGACTAGGATTCGGAGCAATGGCATTCAACTACAGGAAAGGAGATTCCACCTGAACATGAGGAAGAACTTGTTGTCTGCGAGAGCTGTTCATCAGTGGAACTCTCTGTCCCAGAGTGTGGTGGGGGCTCCTTCTTTGGAGGCTTTTAAGCAAAGGCTGGATGGCCATCAGGGCTGCTTTGAATGCGATTTTCCTGTTTCTTAGCAGGACTGGATGGCCCACAAGGTCTCTTCCAACTCTATGATCCTAGTTCTCACCAAGGGGCACAACTTTGGTACCAATGTCTGGTAGGAAATGCAATTCCCACACAACAGAAGCACTGGTTTATAACACACCTGTAGATGTGGTTGTATTAGGTAAAAGGCAAAGTGACACTTTGAAGAAGACGGCATATATATACGCTATCGTACTGATGGCAGCTTGTTCAACTTAAAGCAGTGTTTCTCAACCAGTGTGCCGGGGCACACTAGTGTGCCGTGAGCAATCATCAGGTGTGCCGTGGGAAATTGGAACCTCCAGGAGGGGGGGGGGGGAGAGTCTAATGAGTTGAAGTATAAAAACCCTAAGAAACCTACCTCAATAAAGGCACAAAATTACAAACACCCCCCCCCCCACCCGTTGTCTACTTGGTCTCTCCCTCTCCATGCATTGGGAAGGCCCGCCTCCCTTTCCCCAAGTAGAGACCTCCTCTTGCCTCCTGGGGGTTCTGTGTGGGAAGTTTGGCCCAGTTCTATCATTGGTGGGGTTCAGAATGCTCTTTGATTGTAGGGGAACTATAAATCCCAGCAACTACAACTCCCAAATGTCAAGGTCTATTTCCCCTGAACTCCATCTGCGTTCATATTTGGGCATATTGAGTATTCATGCCAAGTTTGGTCCTGATCCAACATTGTTTGAGTCCACAGTGCTCTCTGGATATAGGTGAACTACAACTCCAAAACTCAAGGTCAATGCCCACCAAACTCTTATGGTATTTTCTCTTGGTTCTGGGAGTTCTGTGTGGGAAGTTTGTGTCTTTCTGCCATTCCTGCCAGGATATCTATGTTTTGTTCATTGAAACAGGCCCAGGTTTCACACTGAGTGTATAAATACATTTTAAAACATATTAACTATATGTATTACTGTGTTAGAGTGTCATTTTGTGTCATTTTGGTTGGTGGTGTGCCCCAGGATTTTGCAAATGTAAAAAGTGTGCCGCGGCTCAAAAAAGGTTGGGAAACACTGACTTAAAGAACCGCAACTTGGAAGCAACATCACCCAGGGAGACTTTCTGCTGTGCTTTCTGCAACTGGACTTGCCTATCTCGGATTGGCCTTTTTAGTCATCAACGCGCTTGTAAAAAGCGTGGGATGAGTCCTTCCTGAATCTTCGTTTGTGAAGTACTGCCAGAGAGAGATGTGGTTGTATTAGGTAAAAGGCAAAGTGACACTTCTGTTCACCACCTACTTGAACAGAAATGCGAATGTCTATTAGAATAAGTGTGGATCTTAACTTCAGTCCTGGCAATAGGATTGGGGCCTCCACTAGACTTGAAGGCAGCTGGGAAAACTTGGAGATACAGATCAGGTCGTGGGGCACATTCAGCCCTATCTATTCCACATCCCTCTGCAGCTGCTGCTTGAGGCAGCTGCCTCATTCCACTTAAGTATTAAGGGCACAGCCCTATTCGAATAACACAAGATCCCATCTGATCCGGGAAGCAAAGCAGGGCTGCTTAGTAAAGGCTGAGCATCCCTTATCTAAAATCTGAAATCCCCTTTAATCCAAAATTGTCCACATGGGTGGCTGAGATAGCGACACCTTTGCTTATAAGTTGTTTTAAATAATTATTATACTGTGTTTTCTGATGGTCTTTGGTGACCCCTCTGACACCCCCGCGACTCCTCCAGGGGTCCCGAACTCCAGATTGAGAAACACTGATTCACACTGTAAAATAAAACAACGTGAAATAGTTTTTAGTATGGGAGCTATACTTTTGCAAGGTCTTGAGCCTTCCATGTTCCACTTTATAGAACCAAAGAAAAAGTATCCAAACACTGGATTCACTTAAAGGATATTGTATTCAATAATTACTCCTGAGGAGTTGCAGGCAAATCAACATATCAGCCCCAGTTGGGTGCCTTAAATACAACCATGTTTCAATCCCTTACAATTAGAATATCCATGTAAACAAAATAAGTTCCCAATTCCTGGGTGGGATGAAAAGGTGGAGTAACGCCGCAAAGTAAGTTTTCTAAACCCCAATGGGTATTTATAATCCAACCCCGATGGGTATTTGTAATCCAATGGGAAATGGAAGGCAGGCACGCCGTCAAACCCCAATCCTGGGCTTCGTAGCGTCCCCAATGTGGAGAGTTGGTTTCTCAGGTGGTGTCTGCTAAGTCTTCTGGCCGACGAGGACACAAGTGTACAGGGGTCCCACCTCGTTTCGACCCCCCTGGGTCTTTTTCCCATTTTTGCCCCACCTATTGAGGTGGAATACACCAGAGATCCTTTCTCTAAGATTCTCGCCACTTGCCATGTGATGCATTGTGAGGGAATCAATACTTTGGCCTTGAAAAAGCCCCGGGGGGGGGGGGGGTCGAAACGAGGTGGGACCCCTGTACACTTGTGTCCTCATCGGCCAGAAGACTTAGCAGACACCACCTGAGAAACCAACTCTCCACATTGGGGACGCTACGAAGCCCAGGATTGGGGTTTGACGGCGTGCCTACCTTCCATTTCCCAATGGATTACAAATACCCATCGAGGGGTTGGATTATAAATACCCATTGGGGTTTAGAAAACTTACTTCGTTACTCCACCTTTTCATCCCACCCAGGAATTGGGGAACTTATTTTGTTTACATGGATATTCTAATTGTAAGGGATTGAAACATGGTTGTATTTAAGGCACCCAACTGGGGTTGATATGTTGATTTGCCTGCAACTCCTCAGGAGTAATTATTGAATACAATATCCTTTAAGTGAATCCAGTGTTTGGATACTTTTTCTTTGGTTCTACAGTGACCACACCCGTTGTGTTATATTGTACCACTTTATAGAAACCCAGTAATGCCTGATATCTTCCCCTGCCATTGGGGAATGGATCTCCAAATCAAGGTCAGCACCTTGGATAGACCCTTTAAAGTTCAGACTAAAATCCAGAACCATTTCCTGTTCTTCCAACATGGGAGCTTCTGCCACCGTTGTGTAAAACCTCCTGCAATGTTGTTGTTGTTGCTTTTGCTGGCACCGTGCTGGCGAAGGAAAGCCCTTTAGCCTAGAGGCCTGGCTGGGCACACGGCAGCCATCCTGGCACCGAGACATTTTTCGTGGCCAGAGGGACGGAGGTCAGGGAGCCCTCACGAGCCGGGCATGCACGTGTCAAGGTGGCTGGGCTGTTTGCCTGGGACTCCGGCCCCGTTTACTCTGTCAACAGGATCAAAGGGTTGCCTGTGTTTGGCAAGTAGGAGGAAAGGACACTGGAGAAAAACATGTCCTTTCCCCAAACGCCCAGCTACCCAAAGGGACAGCCGGATTAACACAATCATGGTTGTGTTGGTGCATTTATTTATTTTTGAATTATCAACACATTTATTAACTCAGGAAGTGTTCATTTAGTCTTCTTTTATTATGATGCAGTTTGGACGTGGATTTCTCCTCTCCAGTTCTTCTTCGCCCCAGTGCTCACGCGGAGGGAAGAAATCTGTTGCGGGTTTCTTCTCTCCGCGTGAGAACTGGGGGAAAGCCGGACCTTGTCAAAGCACGCCTTCTCAGAAGGTCAAGAAGGCGCTGCAAGTAGGGGGCACTGTAATGAGGCACTGCCGCCCCTCCCCGTGGAAAACATGGCCCCAGATGCCACGGAGGAGCGCCTTGGACACCTGGGGCCAAAGCGCCATGGAGGAGTAGAAGCAGGCCCACCCGGACTTCCTCCTTCCCTTGGATACTCGCTCCCTATGCTCTACAAAACATTGTCCTGTCAAAGGGGGAGGCTTTCCCCAAGTCCCCCGAGCCTTCTTCCAATGCCACGAGGAAAAGCCCGGCTCTGCTGGAAGTCGGGACGCTGTGCTTGGACTCTGAGATCAACTTCAGCTTCACCAGCCACTTGCTCTGGAGGAAAAGCAAGTTGAGAACTGGGAAGAGGTGGTAGGCTCAGGGAAATAAAGTTGGGGCTGCCATGGGAAGCTCTGGAGTTTCTTTCTCCCGCATTGACTTGGGAGAAAGAAGGAAGGGGAAAGGTGGAGATGGGCCATTTTTGCGGATTCCTTTCCGAAAATGGTGGCGGTGGCTTCGAAATGGCAAATTCGCTTCCGGGTTGCTTACATCGCTTCAAAACTGCTTCAAAAGTTAATTTAATCCGAATTCATCCTGATTTCAGAAGCATTCCGACGGACCTACCCAGGCCTACTATTTATATGTATATAGGATTTGCAAAGACCTGCAAATATATGAGGGGAAAACTTCCAAGGGAACAAAAATACACATATAAAGTTTTGTGGTTTTTTTGTAAGTTGATTTTTATTAAAGTTTCCATTTTATAACATCACATAACACAAAATAACATACCACACACACATATAGGGAAAAAGGGAAAGGGAAAATATGGTGACTTCCGTTCTAGTTCACATATAAAGCTAATACATTGAAATACACAAGCACAAAAAGAAAAGAATCCCAGGAAATTGGATAGTTTTGAAAGAGAGCCATACAAACAAGAAGAACATGAAATATTTTTCGTTCCCTGCCTTTTGACTGGAAAAAAAACCACATTGTCAAGAGAGGTGAAGATGAGAGAGAGAGAGAGATATCATATATTGCAGGGCTGTCCAACTGGCGGCCCTGGGGCCGTACACGGCCCCCCAGCCTGTTGGCTCCGGCCCCAGCTATGCCCCGAGCCGCCCATTTTTATTTTTTTTAAAAAAAATATTTTTAAATGGCGGCCGGGGGGGGGGGAGGCGGTGCAGGGAGGAGGAAGTGAGCCAGCTCCTCCTCCCTGCACCGCCCTCTTTTTCCCACTCTCACCGGCGCCGATGCAAACCGGTTTGCATCGGCGCTGGCGAGAGAGGGACAAGGGGCAGTGCAGGGAGGAGGAAGCGAGCGAGCTCCTCCTCCCAGCACCGCCCTCTTCTTCCCTCTCTCTCCAGAGCCGATGCCTGGGCCCCGCGGCCCTCCCTTCAAGCTCGCTTCCCCGCGAGCCTTCCAGGTTTTGGGAAGGGTTTTCACCCGGCACTCGAGACGCGAGTGCCGGGCTTAAAAACCCTTCCCCAAACCTGGAAGGCTCACGGGGAAAGCGAGTGGCGCTTCTCCCACCAGCCATCCAGGCTGGCGGGGGAGTTTTCGCCCAGCTCCCGTGTCCCTCTGCTCAGAGGGACACAGGAGCCGGGTGAAACCCCTCCCCGAAGCCTGGAAGGCTCGCGGGGGAAGCGAGCGCCGCTTCTCGCTTCCCCCGGCAGCCCATCCAGGCTTGCGGGAGGCTCCCATTCCCTCTGCTCAGAGGGACCTTAGGCTGGGTGAGCCTCAGGCGTCACCCAGCCTAACGTCACCCAGGGTTTCCCTCCTGACCTTGGGCGGGTCAGGCGTGGGAGGCCACCCAGGGAACGCTCCCCGGGTGAGGCCGCCCCCGCTCACGCCCCTGCTCACCCCCAGGTGATCAGTGACACATCTACCGGCACTTGTGCCATTGGGCCGGAAGAAGTTGGACCGCACTGATATATTGCAAGCATTTGCATCCAGGCTACTCTGTCTGGCTTTGGCCTTGACCCCATTATAAGCCGAGGGAGGCTTTTTCAGCTCAAAAAAAGAGCTGAAAACCCAGACTTATCTTCGAGTATATACAGTATGTGTAAAAAATTATAGCTGGCCCTCTGTATCAATTGATTTTCCATCCATGGATTCAATGGCCCCTTGAAGGCAACTGTAAGGCTGATGTGGCCCTCAGTGAAAATGAGTCTGACACCCATAACCTAGAGCAGGGGTGCTCACACTTTTTCAGCATGCGAGCTACTCTTAAAGCAACCAAGTCCAAAAGATCTACCTGCCCCCGCCGCCATGCGCTCTCGTGCGCTCCCGCCGCGGCGTGCTCTTGCCACCGCGCATGCTCCTGCTGCTGTTTTCCACCCGCGCAGCACTTCTTCCGCCTGCGGGGCATTGCACGAAGGAGAAAGCACGAGGCGGGGCATCCAGAGGGAGCGCTCTGCCCTGCCTGTCTCGCCAGCAACGGAGGCTGCACAGCTGCTTCTGGACGAGAGAAAAGCAGGGCGCTTCCTCCAGAGGTCCCGCCTCATGCTTCCTTCGTCCTGCAATGCCCCGCAGGCGAAAGAAGCACAGCGAGGGGGGAAGCCAGCAGCAGGAGTGTGCGTGCATGCAGGGTGTGCGTGCACATGGCAGGAGTGCCCCATCCGACTGGTGAGGCCCGAAGATCACCTGGAAGAGGGCCGAAGATCTACTAGTAGCTCCCGAGCTACCTAATGAGCACCCCTGACCTAGAGGCATGGTCACCAGATGCTGGATCAGAAGCCTGGGGATCTCATCCTTGAACCAAAACAGATGCACCCACACCCCTTTCCTGGCTGTTGATTTACTCCTCGTGCAAGGTGTTGGCTCCATTCCAGCAGGGTGGGTATGTTTTTATCAGTGAATTTACAGTAAAGCAAAAATGAAAGCTTGGAAGTGGCTGATTCCCAGAAGGAAGGCTTTCTCTGGCCTTGCAGGACATTTCTGGGAAGCTTATGGGCAGAGCCTGGAAGCAACAGGCCCCTCGTGATTGCTCTTCCCAGCATCTGGTCCATCCAGAGCGCACTCCCTCCAGACGCTTTCCATGGAGTCAGCAGCCTTCCCTTTCTCCAGGGCTCTCTCAAATCCTTTTGCAAAGGCAATCTAAACAAGTGGGTACCATCTTGCAGCAAGGAGTACCCTAGCCCAGCTGCTGAGCATGGAAAAAAAACATTTGAAGACTCTCATAATCCTGCAGCCCCCCATTGCTGATGTAATCCAACAGACTAACTTATCCAAGCTTTAGAATTAGATGGTGTAATGAAGTGTCTATTACCACTGTGTATTTTCACTGCCACCATATACTGGGAGATTTCCTTCTCCCTGTCAAGACTGAGGCTTACTTTTAACTTCAGGCAGGGTGGATTTTCCCTTTTTTATTTCTGTACCACCCCTGTCACCAGTTGTGGAGATTTCTCTATTGGGCTGAGGAGGATCGCCTTGTTTGTTTTCACTGCCACCAAGTTCCCAAAGGACTATTTTCAAAACAGAGAGGCTTGCATTTTAAAAAGAAAAGAAAAAAAAGAACAGTAACTCCGTTTATTTGTTAACGAAGTTGCAAGCGTGATGGTTTCAGGCATAATAGCTTGATTGGTTACAAAATGTAGTTGTTCACTTCTTTATTTATTTATTTATTTTCGGCAGTTTACCCCGCTCTTCTCGACCCTCGGAGGCGGACTCAGAGCAGCTTCCAAAAGGCACAATTCGATGCCCTCATAACAACACAGTATAAAAACAGTATAAAAGCCCTCAAACATTGACACTAAAATACATTCCAAGGGAAGGCACCTCAAAATACAATTACATTCATACAGCCTATGTATTCACCTATTGACACTAAAATACATTAAAAACAGTGTTCTGTAAAAGCATTGAGCCCTATTCACCAGCTTTCCATTAGAAACTAGTCTAAAGTGCTGTCCTGTGCTACTATGCGAACGCCTGGTCCCACATCCAAGCCTTCACTTTTTTCCTAAATGTCAGGAGGGATGGAATTGATCGTATGTCACTAGGCAGCACATTCCACAGACAAGGAGCCACCACCGAGAAGGCCCTCTCCCTCGTCCCCACCAGCCGCACCTGAGAAGCCGACGGGAGCGAGAGCAGGGCCTCCCCGGATGATCTTAAAGTACGAGGTGGGACGTAGCGGCAGATGCATTTGGACAAATAAGCTGGGCCAGAACCGCATAGAACTTTATTGATTGATTGATTTTTGATTGATTTTATTATTTATGAGTCGCCCTCCACGTCAGTGCTCCGGGCGACTTACACATAAAACACATAAAACAGTTCAGTAGTTTAAGCTAAAAGAATAGGAAATTAGTTAAAATAGTTCCAGTAACTCAGGCTAAGTCTGGGAGGTGACCTTAGCCGTAAGCCTTTCGGAAGAGCCAGGTCTTCAATGCGGTCAGGAACTGGGGCATGTCCAGTAGTATAGCTCTCTGCTCCGCCGGCATCAGGTTCCAAAGAACAGGGACCGCGATGGAAAAGGCTCTCCGTCTTGTGATGTCGAGGCGGGCCTCACTCACACCTGGAATGCGGAGAAGGTCCCTGTTCACTGAAGCGGCGACCTTAAATGGACTGGTTCGGACAAGCGGTCTTTTAAATAAGCTGGGCCGGCGCCATGGAGGGCCTTAAAGGTAAGCGACAAGATCTTGTGGATGGCTCTGAGCTCGACTGGCAGCCAGTGCAGGCGCTGTAGAGATGGCGCGATATGGCACCTCAGCGGTGTCCCGGTGAGGAGTCTGGCGGCTGCATTCTGCACTAGCTGGATTTTACGAGTGGTTGACTGCAGCAACCCCACGTACAAGGCATTACAGTAGTCCAGCCGCGATGTCACTGTGGCATGGACCACCGTAGCCAGCGCATCTGAAGGGAGGTAAGGTGCCAGTTGACGTGCCTGGCGTAGGTGGAAGAAAGCTCCCTTACTTGTCGCAGCAACCTGGGCCTCCAGTGAGAGTCTCGAGTCTAGTATCACACCGAGACTCTTCACCGACGGGGCCCGGGATCAGCGGCTCTCCCTCAAGAGCGGCAGCGGAATGGGTGGCTCTGGGCGTCCCGGCCATAGAATCTCTGTCTTTGATGGATTGATCTTGAGTTTGTATGAGCGGAGCCATCTGGTCACTGCCTCTAGTCCTTGTCTGAAATTCTCAGGCACTGATGTTACGCCTGGCTCAAGCTTCAGCAGGAGCTGGGTGTCATCTGCATATTGATAGCACCCAAATCCAAAACTTCTGGCTATGCTTGCCAGGGTTGGACGTAGATGTTAAAAGCGTTGGTGACAAAATGGCGCCCTGGGGGACTCCACAGTCCAGAGTGGATTTCTTGGACACTTGGCCTCGCCACTCAACATGCTGCGAGCGGCCCCGCAGGAAGGAATCGAACCAGGCCAAAGCTTACAGGTCAAAACCAGCACTTTGAATTGAACCGGCAGCCAGTGGAGCTGACACAAAAGGGGGGTGGTATGCTCCCTGTTAGTAGTCTGGCTGCTGCCCGTTGGACTAGTTGTAACTTCCAAACTGTCTTCAAAGGCAGCCCCACGTAGAGCGCGTTGCAGTAATCTATTCGGGATGTGACCAGACAGTCGTTACTGGGTTGCTATATCACTTCTTGTTCCTAAATCAGACACTTCTATCCTAGGCACACTGCCTTTTCCCAGCCCTCAGGCTTTTACTCTCTGTTACCTCTCACTTAAGTCAATAACGTCCACATTGAAGGGAATATTTCAGATACGGTGCTTTCCCAGCAATATTAAGAGCGATTGGAGATGAAACCTGGGATTTCAGTGTGGAAAGTACTTCCTCCTCCACTTAACAATGACCAGACTTTGGAAACGTTGCTTAAACCGAGACTGGATGGCCATCTGTTGGGGGTGCTTTGAATGCGATTGTCCTGCTTCTTGGTAGAGGGTTGGCCTATGATGACACAAGGGGGGATTTCAATGTCCAAAACAGAAACTTTTCCAAGCTCTAGGTTGAACCCTGCAAGACCAGACCTAAATGCTTCATTCCTTAGATCAGGGCCGTCCAACTGGAGGCCCGGTGGCCGCATACGGCCCCCAGCCCCTTCCCTGCGGCCCCCTAAGCGTTTTAATAAAAAAATAAAATAAATAAATAAAACAATATTTTAAAAAATTACCCACTTTTGGGTTCCAGAGCAAGTATCGCAAGACTACGGAGCCACACGGGATTTCGCTCTCAACGCGAGATCACGCCTGCGTTGAGAGCGAAATCTCGTTTGGCTTCCATAGTCTCGCGATACTCCTGTTGCCCAAATCTCAGCTATGTAATCCCTGCGGCCCACGCAGACGCGATTTGGACCTTCTCGGCTGCTGCCTCGGTCGGTCGTCTCCTCTGCTCGTGGTCCGGCTACTCCTGGATCCTGCGCGTTTGGGAAGGTAGGCTAACCTTTATGTTATTATTAGGTAAATGTGTATGGATGCCCCTTATGTATTCCCTCCCTGCATTTCCCCTTAGTAAAAGATTATATTTGATTGTATGGATGCCTCTTATGAGGGGGAGGGGGCGGAGCCGGGGAGGGGGTGGGGTGGGGGCGGAGCCGGGGGCAGACCCTTTGGCCCCAGGTCATCAGTGACCAGAATTCAGGCCCCTGAGCCGGTAGAAGTTGGACAGCCCTGCCTTAGATGTTAGACTTTGGCTGAGGTTAGGCTGCTCTGGGCAATCCCTATCCAAGAAGCAGGTGCCTTTGGCAGCTGTCACACTGGATAAGCAAAGGTCTCTCTACACAGCTTGCCAAGCAGAGTGCGAAGAAGAGAGGAGGAGGAAGGAAGGGCCTCCCTTCATCCATGCTTGGTCCACGCTGCAGCTGTCAGTTCCTATCTTTAGTAGGCCCGGTGTCCCCTTACAACCTCACACAATATGTGCTGCTCCTGCAGGCTGGGCACCTGCCGACTGGCATGTTCTGCTGACCCCTCCCTCCAAATTTCCCAAAGTCTCAGAAGAAATGACAACATCAGCATTGAATATTATTGGCCTCAAGGCACTCACTGGGTACCATCAACTCCATCAAAAGCAAGAGGGAGCTGTCTTCAGTGCTAGTGCACTCCACACACTCTTTGTGTATATGTGGGCCTTTGTTGTTTCCAGGGTTTGGAAAAAACTGGTGTTCCTTGTTGACATTAAACAACTACCCAATACAAATCCAGGATTCTTTCAACCAAAATAAATGAAACCCAGTTATTCTGCCACTGGAACATCTCACAAGGGCAAGTCATCGTCTTAGTGGTGGTAGTTGACGTCCATGCTGGAATCAATCTTTTAGGTGCCTCTACGCCCTAGAGCAGGGCTAGGGAACCTATGGCTCAGGAGCCAGATGTGGCTCTTTTCATGATTGCATCTGACTCTCCCATTCCTTCTTGCCTCCATTCTTGCTCTTCCTTCCTTCCTCTTCCATTCTTTCCTTCTCCCCTTCCTTGTTTCCTTCATTCTCCCTCATTCTTCCTCTTCCATCCTTTCTTTCTCCCCCTTCACCGTTTCCTGCTCCTTCTCTCCTTCCTTTCCCTTCCTCTCTCCCCTTCCTTCTTTCCTCCCTTCTCCCTCTTTCTTCCTCTTCCTTCCTTCCTTCCTTCCTTTCTCCCCTTCACCCTTTCCATCTCTCCTTCCTTTCCCCTCCCTCTCCCCTTCATTCTTTCCTCCATTCCCCTTCCTTCCTTCCTTCCTTCCTTCCTTCCGCTTCTATTCTTTCCCCCCAAGTCTTCCTTTCCTTCTCCTTCCTTTCTTTTCACTCCCATCTCCCCCCTTCTTTCTTTTCTTCTTTTTCCTTCATTATTTTACTTTTTCCGCACTCCCTTTCTTTTCCCCACCCTTTCCTTTCTTCACTTTCCCCTCCTTGTCTCTCCCCTGCTTTTCTTTGCTTCCTTTTCCATAGTTTGTTCTTCTTTTCTTTCTTCCTCTCCCCCTCCCTCCTTTATTGAGTGCTAAAGGATGATGTTGGCAAGGTGAAAAGGGCATCTGGAAAGGTCTGCTGCACCTAGACTGAGGATGTCATCAAGTGCGCTCCACACTCCAGTCATTGCTATAATAATAATAATAATAATAATAATAATAATAATAGCAGCAGCAGCAGCAGCACTCGGGCCATTCCTGCCATGACATCCACTGCTGGAATTGTGAACTGGATGCAAGCAGAGCTGGATGATCTGGACAGAAAAACAAGAAAATGGATGATAATTCACTACTCATTAGACCCACATAGTGATGTCGACAGACTTGACCTGCCCAGGAGGCAGAGGGCTTCTGCAAGGGAAACCAATGGTAGAAGAAGAGAAACATGTACTGGCAGATGACGTGAAAGGCAGTCAAGAACCAACATTGATGGAGGTCATTGTGTGTGCAAAGGTGACACACCTCGCGCCAAGAACAATAACACAGACACAAGTGGTTGGATGAAAATGGCCACAACTCATTTATTGAAAACAGGAACAAAGGGTTGGCGGCCATGCATGGATCCTGGATCAAGGTCGTACAGCCCCCACTAATGTCCAAAGGCGTATGCAAGCCTGGGGTGCGAGCGGCCCAATGCCTGTCCACAGAAACTCGGCACCCCAGGGGGCCTGGGCGTTATCCCCCTAACAACCAAGGGGCAATAAGCCATCCTGATCCAGGGGCCATGCCACACGCCAAACACGGAGTTTGCAGCGGTAAAAATGAACTTGTTACCGAAAATGCTGTACTTATTTCAGAATCTACCAATAATCAGAAATATGGAGACATTTAAAAAATGGAATAAAGATATAATGAGATTTATCTGGAAGGGAAAAAAACCAAGAAGAAAATATAATATAATGATAATGTTAAAAGAAAACGGCGGCTTTGGCCTTCCAGATCTCAGAACATATTATGAGACCTGCGCCCTGGCATGGATAAAAGACTGGATGCTCTTATCTAATAATAAAATTTTAACCCTAGAAGGGTTTGATTTAAGGAAAGGTTGGCACACGTACCTTTGGTACAGTGGCACCACAAAAGAAAAAAATTTTGGCAACCACTTTATTTATTTATTTTATTTATTTCAGGATTTTACCCCGCTCTTCTCAACCCCCGAGGGGGGACTCAGAGCGGCTTACAGCAGGCACAATTCGATGCCACATCAACAGCGTAAAACCCCAAACCCCACAACCCATTAAAACATTAAGGCATTAAAATACAATCCCTCAACACATCTACAATCATTCCAATTAAAACAGTATTCAACCCTAGAAACATTGACCCTCTTCCTCCCTCCCATTAAAATTCCGTCTCACATGCTGCCTAGTGCTGGTGAGGGAATGCCTGATCCCAGAGCCAGGATTTCACCTTCTTCCTGAATGTCAGGAGGGATGAGGTGGACCGTATCTCTGTAGGGAGCGCATTCCACAGGCGGGGGGCCACCACCGAGAAGGCCCTGTCCCTCGTCCCCACCAGCCGCGCCTGAGAAGTCGGCGGGAGGCGAGCAGGGCCTCCCGGATGATCTTAGGTTACGGGATGGGACGTAGCGGCCGATGCGTTCGGACAAGTAAGCTGGGCCAGAACCGTATAGAGCTTTAAAGGTCAAAACCAGCACTTTGAATTGAGCCCGGGTGGACAGGCAGCCAGTGGAGCTGACACAGCAGGGGTAGTGTGCTCCCTGTATGTAGCTCCCGTTAGTAGTCTGGCTGCCGCCCGCTGGACTAATTGCAATTTCGAACTGTCTTCAAAGGCAGCCCCACGTAGAGTGCGTTGCAGTAATCTATTCGGGATGTGACCAGGCGTGGACGACCGTGGCCAGATCAGACTTCCCAAGGTACAGGCGCAGCTGGCGCACGAGTCTTAACTGTGCAAAAGCTCCCCTGGCCACCGCTGAGACCTGGGGTTCCAGGCTCAGCGCTGAGTCAGGATCACTCCCAAGCTGCGAACCTGCGTCTTCAGGGAGTGTAACCCCGTCCAACACAGGCTGTAACCCTATACCCTGTTCGGCCCTTACGACTGACCAGGAGGACCTCTGTCTTGTCTGGATTTAGTTTCAATTTGCTAGCCCTCATCCAGTCCGACACAGCAGCCAAGCACCGGTTCAGGGTCTGGACAGCCTCCTTGGTGACAGGTGGGAAGGAGTGACAGATCTGGACATCATCTGCGTACAGATAACACCTTACTCCGAAACTCGAATGATCTCTCCCAGCGGTTTCATGTAGATGTTGAACAACATCGGGGACAGTACTGAACCCTGCGGGACTCCACATGACCACGGCTGTGGGGCCGAACAGGTGTCACCCAATGACACCTTCTGGGTACGACCTTCCAGGAAGGATTGGAGCCACTGCAATGCAGTACCCCCAAGCCCCATATCTGCAAGGCGACCCAGAAGGATACCGTGGTCAACGGTATCGAAAGCCGCTGAGAGGTCAGCAGAACCAACAGGGACACACTCCCCTGTCAAGTTCCCGGCGTAGATCATCTACCAAGGCGACCAAGGCTGTCTCAGTCCCATGCCCCGGCCTAAAGCCAGACTGTGCCGGATCCAGATAATCAGTGTCTGCCAAGAACCCCTTTATTCGTTCCTCTCTAATGAAGATCTGGAATAAATACAAGAATCGGATATACACTAAGACACCACTATGGCTTTCATCATTAGAAGCGGATCAACGTAGATTATTAGGCTGGATAGAATGGCCCAAATATAAAGATATCTTAAAGAAACAAAATGGTGAATATATCCTGAAGTCACAGGAAGAAATATCTAAAAACTTCGCCAGTGTTCGATGGCTCCATTATTTCCAATTGAGAGAATGGTTTAACAAAGACAAGGCTAAAGGATTCAGCGAAAGTGAGGGAAGCTGGGACAAAGTTCTGAAATCAGAAAAGAAAACAACATCGAAGATATACTCCATGCTACTTGCCTGGACAACAGAGGAAGAGATAATTAAACAATGGTGAAGTGGGCTCAAAATATAGGGAGACCAATACAATTTAGAGAATGGGAATTAATATGGCGGAAAAATCTTAAAATCACATACGCAACTGATTTGAAGGAAAATTGGCTCAAAATGATCCACCGATGGTATATCACACATAAAAATTGAATGCAATGTACAAAAATTTGGACAATCAATGTTGGAAATGTAAAACACAGAAAGGTACCTTCTATCATATGTGGTGGACTTGCCCCAAGACAAAAGATTATTGGTTAATGATCCATCAGGAATGTAAACAAATATTGAAAATAGACTTTCCAAGAACTCCGGAATTATACCTATTAGGATTAATAGGTGAGAACATATTTGAAAATGAAAATCAACAAAAACTCTTTGTGTATCTGGCCACGGCGGCACGGATAGTCTTCGCTAAACTTTGGAAGCAGAATCTCCTCCCGGACAAAGAACAATGGCTCGAAAGTGCTGGAAATCAAGGGAATGGGCGAATTAACATACTGGCTCCGCCAAATAATAGCAAGGGAATACGATGACAGATTGGACTGTAATTAAGGAATACACAAAAGTAATGAAAACAGATTGAAACACTCTGTCAATCACTATATTAAAAATATATATGAATAAGAGCACTTTAGGATGCCCAATGTGAAAGAAATAATAGAATAATGTAACATGATAAAGTATGGAACTAGAACGGAAGTCAATATTGCCCCCCTATCCCCTCCCCTCCCCTTTTTCCTCTTGTTTCGGTATATTGTATACTTGTATGTTTGTAATGTTTATAAAAATATGAAAATTTCAATAAAAACCACTTTAAAAAAAGAAAGAAAACAGGAACAAAGGGTTGGCGGCCATGCATGGATCCTGGATCAAGGTCGTACAGCCCCCACTAATGTCCAAAGGCGTATGCAAGCCTGGGGTGCGAGCGGCCCAATGCCTGTCCACAGAAACTCGGCACCCCAGGGGGCCTGGGCATTATCCCCCTAACAACCAAGGGGCAATAAGCCATCCTGATCCAGGGGCCATGCCACACGCCAAACACGGAGTTGTGACAAAGAACAATATAACGCATCACCCTGAACAATGCAACAATGACATGAAAGAACAAAATGGACACAACCAAGCAATGCAATAAGTAGGGTGGGTAGGAGGCAAAAAACAGAGCTGGCCCTACGTGCAACCTGGGCAGCCTTAAATAGGCTGCTCAGGCAGAAGTGCAGGCCAGCCAGCGCAAAGAGGGGGCAGGGCGGGGCGAGCCCCGTCATTGTCCGACTGGCATTGGTGGCGGGAAACCTCCCGCTACCCCAGGGGTTTCTGGGAAGGAGAAGCTCCTTCAACTATCCACAAGATGGCGGCAAGGGCAACCCCGCCCCGCAACCAGCTCGGCCGGTAAGTCGGCCAAGCCCAATAGTAGAAAACTGCTTAAAGTGAAAAAGACAAGGAGTGAAAACCATAAAAGTACAATACAGAGCAGAAGAGAAAACTATCAAAAGAAGGCTCTCCGCGGACAGTTCCTGGAAAACATTGAGAGCAGAATTGATAAGGAAAAAACACGGATGTGGCTCACAAATGGCAGCCCAAGAACAAGCCATTAGAACAAATGCCATCAAAGCCAGAACTGAAAAGTCAACGACAGATTCCAAGTGTAGACTCTGCAAGGAAGCTGTCGAAAAATGGATCACATACTCAGCTGCTGCAAGAAGATTGCACATATGGACTACAAGCAGAGGCACAACACAGTTGCTGAGATCTATTGGATCTTGTGCCACAAATACCACCTCCCTGCAATAAAGAACTGGTGGCAGGACCGTAGCCAGGATTTTGATTCGGGAGGGGCTGAATCTGAGTGGGAAAGGGTCTACCCTAGCAAGCCTTTTGTATCGTTATCCCAATACCCCCATGCATATGGGATATATTGATATTGGTGATCAGATTATGATATAAATAAACATAACAGTTTAAATAATGTACCAGCAAGGCCTTCTCGTGGACCATCCTAAGAATTGGGGGGGGGGGGAAGCCCCCCAAGCCCCCCCCCCCTACATGCCTGAGTGGTGGGATCAAAGCCTGAAAAAGTTACGGAAAATGAATACATCAAATAACTCTGGGACTTCCGAATTCAAACTGACAGGGTTTTGGAGCACAATACTCCTGACCTCACAGTAGTGGGGAAAAAACAAGTTTGGTTGTCGACAGGCATGTAGCCAGGGGGGCTAAGGGGGCTTCAGCCCCCCCCCGAAATTCTCAGGGTGGTCCGCGAAAAGGCCTTACTGGTACATTATTTAAACTGTTATGTTTATTCATATCATGATCTGATCACCATGCTCATTATATCCCACATTAATGGGGTTATTGGGATAACAATACAAAAGGTTTGCTAGGTTAGACCCTCTTCCACCAAGTCTCAGCCCCCCAACCAAACTCACCCCCGAATCAAAATCCTGGCTACGGCCCTGGTTGTCGATGTTGCAATCCCAGGCGACAGCAGGATTGACGAGAACAGGGGCGGATTAACGCACTTGGCGGGGTAGGTGCCCGCTGAGAGCGCCAGATCCACTGGAGCGTACCACCGCCAGCTGGTAACTCCGCCTCCGCGCCGGCTCATCTAGTAACTCCGCCTCCGCGCCTGCTGGAAACAGGCGCAGAGGACGGGCGGCGCCTCTTCCTGGATGCCGACGGGATGACCTTCCACCACCTCCACACTCCCCCCGCCCAGAACAAGCCACGGCCACACCCTGTTGCACCACGCCCTCCTCCGAGAGCCGGCCCACAGGCTCCGCCTACAGCCACGCCCCCTCTAGGTGACACTCACTCGCCGCCTCCCACGCCCCTCCCAAGTACACCGCCCATCACTACCACGGGGGCAGCCCGGGGCCCCCCACCTCTGCTCCGTGCCTGCTCCAGGTTTGGTTTGGGGGAGGGGCAAAATTATTTTCGCCTACCATGTAAAATTACCTTGGGCCGCCTCTGGACGAGAAGCAACTGAAAAAGCTAACGCGAAAGCTTTCGAAAGGGGGGTGCTGTGTTTTTTTTTGGTTCTGGGAGATGGAGCCCTGGTGGACCGTCGGAGGCGGTTCCCGCCCGGCCAGCAGAATCCCCTGCAGATATTGGACCAGTGGATTGGACAGTAGATAGTATGTGGCAGGTCCAGAAGAAGCCGGAAACGGCGAAACGGATGGCTTGATACCGTCGACCCGACATTGAGTGTAATCCGAATTATATTTGATGACATGTTACCTTATGGATTATAATTTTGTAAAGGAAAACACCAATGTTTTGATGCCATATGGATCTTCAATCCACCATCCACGCATAATTGGAAAAGAATGAAGATGAAATAAATTGAAATAATATTGTGAAAGTGATCTCCCACATTGATCTTTTATTGCCAAGACTCTGGCAGAAGCCAGTAAAAGTGGCCCCAGTGGTGATCGGCACACTGGGTGCAGTGCCTCAAGACCTTGACCTGCACTTAAACACAATCAGCGCTGACACAATTACCATCTGCCAGCTGCAAACGGCTACCTTACTGGGATCTGCACGCATTATTCGCCAATATATCCTTAGACACTTGGGAAGTGTCCGACGTGTGATACAATACAACAGCCAGCATAGTGATCTTTGCTGTGTTCTAATCTTTTTATGTATCAAATAATAATGATAATAATTATAATAATAGTTCCGAAGTCTGGCACTAACCCTAAGAGAGAGCTTCTTCCCCCTTCCCCCTTTCTTTTCCAATCCAACCCAGCCTCCATCCTAGCTGCAGCTTTGAGGCAGAGATGCACTCCGATAACTTCTGCTTGGCATTTCGTTGGCATTGGCTTCTTGCTATTTGATCCAGCGAGAGATGGAGGAGAGAGGTGAAGGAGGACATTCCCTGTTAGGACGGAGAGGCCAGGCCCTACAAAGGCTGGCGCATGGTGCTAGGTTGCCTGTGAATGGATGTATGTGGTGAGTGGGGAGTGGAGTGGGTTGTGTCTTCCACTGCTGTTACTGACATATATATACACACACACACACCGCTTTCTAACTTTAGCTTTTGGAGTTATGTGAGCCTTACCTACCACCTTCTTCTCTCTCCATTTCCAGATCTAGCCCAGTGCCCCTCCTGCCATGCATTCTTCAGATGCTGGTGACATCACAAAAAGTGACTGCGCCAAAATGCTCGGACTGTGTTCCATCTTAGCCTCCAAGGGGAATTTAACCCATTAGTGTGCAAAGACATAGTGCTGCACAACCCCCATTAAGAAACACATGGCTGCTTGCATGGGCCATCATTTTACTTTGTATTTTACAGTTATAAGAAAGTTGCATTACATTATGTGTAGAATCTTTTCAAAAAGTTATCAAAATATCAGATATCTTTGTGAATGTTGACTCACTCTGTCTATGAACCCCTACAAGTGTTTTTGCTCACCAAAGAGCACCCTCCTCTTACAGATACATGGGGACAGAGGCATTAGCTTTTCCCAAAGCATATGCACAGGGCCAGATCTTACATTACGCGAACTACGCGCCCGCATGGGGCGCCACATATTCAGGGGTGCATCCGGCTGCCAAACACCCCTTCTCAGTCTCCGGACCCATGGAAGGCGGTCCACCCGCTCTACACCAAATGCACACGCATGGAACCACCTGGTTCTGCACATGCGCATCCAGTGTGGCGCAAGCCGGCCAGAGCCACCCGCAGCAGCTCCACGAGGCCGAAGACCGAGGAGGAGTGCCTGGCCATCAAACCCTCTTCTTTAGTCTCCGGCCCTGTGGAAGGTGGCCCGCCTGCCCGCACCACATCAAATGCGGACGCGTGGAACCAGCTTTCTCCGCGTATGTGCACCCGGCACGCATGCGCACCCTCCACGAGGCTAGAGACCAAGGAGGAGCGCCCAGCAGCCGGATGCGCCCCCAAACATGTGAATACTATTCTACCTTTTATTTTTCAGTGATTGGTGGGGGGGGGGGCGCCAAAATAATGTTCGCTTACCATTTAAAATTAACTGCATATGCATTTCTATAAGTCAGATTGCCATGCAGGGGAGTGCATAAGTATGTGTGTTTGATGGAATAATCTTAAATTTCGAGGTGGGACGTAGAGGCAGATGCGTTCGGACAAGTAAGCTGGGCCGGAACCGTATAGAGCTTTAAAGGTCAAAACCAGCACTAATGGGGAGAACAGTGTCGTCCTGCTCTCAGCTCAACCTTGTGGTGTCTCTGCTGCTCTCGCCTCTCTAATGTGCTCACGCTCCGTGGTGGCCTGCCCTCATTGGCTGACCTGAGCGGAGTCTGCCATAGGGCAAGGGGAAGGCCAGGAAGAAGGTGGATGCTGGCCTGGCTGCAGAGCAAGGCACCGCCTGTGGCTGGGCAGGTGCACCACTGCTGGGGCTGCTCTGCTGCCTGCCGTGCCTGCAAGTGACTGTGAGGCGAGTGAGCGCAAGCGCCACGGATAAGCTGCTGGTGGTACGTTGGCGCTCACTGCTTGCCTCCTGCTGCCACCTGTCCTGTCCTGTCAGTACAGGACAGGAGCTCAAAATACGGGACACGAAATTCACAGCAAAAATACGGGACGTCCCATATAATACGGGACAGGTGGCAACCCTAACAAACAGGGACACAAGCACATTGAGATGGAAATCATCCACTAAGGCGACCATAGCAGTCTCAATGAAAATAACAAAGCAGGAGCAAAAAGGAAACCGTGTCTTGAGGAAATGTGCATGTCATAGCAGTCATCCCCTTAGAAGAGTTTCACTTTATTTGCTTCATATGCCACCTTTATATGACATACTACTCCCCAGGAACAGATACAGTAATGCACTGACCCCAAGCAAAAAATTGCGCTTGCACTTCAGTCCTGATTGCAAGCTTCCCGGAGGAACTGGATTGATCCCAAAGGAATTGAAGCTTGGACTGCTTAGTTCTTTGATGCAATGAAATGTGGCTCTAATCACTCGTTAGTCACTTCGTTCCATTCTTGTTTGCTCATTACAGTTAATATTTGCTTCTGCCCCAAACAAAAAGGGATGTAACCGTGGCATGGATTACTGTAGGGGTGGAAGAATACGAACAGTGTGGCATAACATTCTGTAATACTTGCTGAATTAAACATTATTTGTGTCTTAATATTTGCACTAAAATGTGCGATTACAAGGCCAGAAAGTTATTTTTGTTCTTCCTACTTGATATTTATGAACCAAATTGCTTATTGTTTGAGAGTGTATTCTTTTTCACTGGTGGTCTTTACACAGAAGATGGGAGCCCATCTTTCCTGCATTTTAGGGGGTGGACTAGATGGCCATTGGGGTCCCTTCCACATCTAAGATCCTGTGTCCACCACTATATAATTCATCTATAAAAGTATATGTTCCCTCACCCTCTAGCTTTCTCAATAAACAAGATAGGAATTGTGATTGGGGGAATAACTTTGGTCAAAGTTCACATCCTGCTGATGTCAATGGCAAAATCCCTATTGATTTTATTGACCTCCAGTTACATTTTTTATTTGTTTGTTAAGGCACGACATACCTCTTCAGATGCCCTTTCGATAGCGCTCAACCTTGCTTGTCACTTACCTGCTGCTGTGATTAAGCAGACTCCTTCAAAACATATTTCTAACCCTCTTCATGTGGCATTTGACAGACTGAGTATCCCTTATCCAAAATATCTGGGACCAGAAGTTTTGATATTTCCGATTTTTGCAGATTTTGGAATATTTAATAATGAGATATCTTGGAGAAAAGACCCAAGTCTAAACACAACATTCATTTCTGTGTCCTATAGAATTCAGGCACATAGCCTTATATAATACTAGCTGTACCCGGCACGCGTTGCTGTGCCCTATTTTGGAGATGAGAGGAAGCCTGAGTATGTAAGGGTTGGTGTTGTTGTTAGTTATGGTGTTGGTGGGGTCATGGCTGTGTTGTTGTGGGTTGTTTTGGTGGGTGGGATGTTGGAGTCCTGTGGAGTTGTTGTTGTGTGATGTTGCTGGCGTTCTGCATAGCTTGTGGATATACAATGTTTTTTGTCTTTCCATCTGCTGTGTTGATGTAGAGGTTGATGCGTGTGTGTGTGGGGTACTTTGGAAGTGAGTGGAGGTACTTGAAATCCCATTATCCATGGTGTGTCCTCCTCTAATCTGCAGTTGGATGGAGTGTGGGTCATGGGGTGCATTGTTTGCCAAGTTTGGTCTTTATCGGTCTTGGTTCTTGGACACAGTGGTCTGTGGGGAATGATGGGTTTTGAAGTACTACAAATCCCATTATCCATGGAGGTACTTCAAGTCCCATAATCCATGGTCCACCCTCCTCCAAACTGTAGTAGAATGTAGCGTGGGTCATAGGGGCTCTGTGTGCCAAGGTAGGTTACTGTAAATTCAGGCCATACACAATGTCCCATGAGCTGAGGCCTAGTCAGGAACAGCAAGTTAATGAAGCCTTACTGTCAATTCAGGCCATACACAATGTCCAATGAGCTGAGGGCTAGTCGGAGAATCAAGTTAATGAAGCCTTATTGTCAATTCAAGTGTGAAGGCTAGTCAGGGAAATTAAGTTTGAAGCCTTACTGTCAATTCAGAGTGGAAACAGCATTCCATTAAGTGAGGCCTAGTCAGGGAAATTAAGTTAATGAAGCCTTACTGTCAATTTTGGGCGTGGTCTGTGATTTGTAGGGGTGTAAATTTTCTGTGGGAAGTGAATTGGGTGTTTGTGTTTGTGCCTCAGCCCTTTGCCTTATCCTCCTCTGACAGTTTATTATGGGTCGGAATGTTCATGCTGGCTGGCCAGTACAGGAGTTATGCAAATCCGCCCTTATTGGCAGCCAATCATGTTGTCAGAATGTAGAGGCTGGGAGAGTCGTTGGCAGCCCCGGAGGATGCTGGGAAATGTAGTTTTTGGGGCCTTTTAGGTTTTGGGGGGGGAAAGTTTCTTTGCTACAAACATACCTTGTCTGAGGCCTATTTCTGTTGGCAAGTTTGGTGTCTCTGCGTTGTAAGGTTTCTCTGTTTGGGACGGTCTTTCCATGACGACTCTTCCTTTATATATATAGATGGCTCTGGGCAATTTACAGTAAAAACACACAGCTAAATACCTGAAACATCTAAAACATCTAAAGCATCTAACATATAAAAACATCTAAAAACAATTAACAGTCTAACAGTTCTCAGCCGAACGGCTACTCATACAGCCACGTTTTACAAGCCGTGTGAAAGTCTTTTAGATCACGGGTGGCTCCGATGTAAGGAGGGAGGGCGTTCCAGAGTGATGGGGCGATCACCGAAAAAGCTTTATGCCGGGTTGATGTCAGATGGGCTTCCTTAGGGCCTGGGACCTGTAATAGATTCTGATGGTCTGATCGAGGTGATCTCAAGGGTTGACACTGAGAGAGGCATTCCCGCAGGTATGCTGGCCCTTGACCATGCAAGGCCTTAAAGGTTAGAACCAGCACCTTGTGAGTAATACGGGACTCGACCGGAAGCCAGTGCAGTCGGTATAGAGCAGGTATTATATCATTCCTCACTGGGGTTCCCGTGAGGAGTATGGCCGCCGCATTCTGCACCACTCGAAGTCTCTAGGTCACCGACAAGGGAAGGCCAACATAAAGGGCATTACAATAGTCAAGTCTTGATGTTACTGTTGCATGAACCACTGTGGCCAGGTCATCCCCGGCCAGGTAGGGCGCCAGCTGCCTAGCCTGCCGAAGATGGAAAAAGGCTGAGTTACTGACGGCGGAGACCAGGGCCAAAGTGGTTTTGGTTGTTGCAGAGCTTATCATTCTTTTCTTGTCCCTGCTGCTCTGTGACAACCCCTTCCACAGCCGTTCTGTTGCTGGTGGAAAGCAGAGGGAATCAGAGATGCATCTGCCTATGTCCCTGGAGTCAGACATCGACTAATGACATAATCCCCAACAGGTCTCTTTGCACAATCTCCTTAATTATAAAAGGGATTTGCATGAAACCACTGATCCCTGAGACTAAGGATAAGCAGAGTTAATTTTAGAGTTTTCTCTGTCCTTCGTGTTTTAGACATGTATCATTTCGTGGCACAGTAATTCAGTTTTCTCTTTCATTGGCGCCCCCTTGTCGTGGGGGAGAGGCTTGCGTACCCGAATGAAGTTGTGAGCTATGCTGGCGGTGGCATACTAGCCACTGGTAGGGCCTCCCAGGCCAGACAGGTCACAACCGAAGAGTGTCAATGGGCAGGATGGGCTCTTTAGCCTTTTGCCAACCATCTAAGACAGGGCAGTCCAACTTCTGCCAGCTCAGGGGCCGGACTTCTGGTGAGTGATCACCTGGGGGGCCTCCCGGCCACGCCCCCGGCCATGTCCCTGGCCACATCCCAGCCACACCCCCGGCCACGCAGCTCTGCCCCCTCTCCCAAAGCATCAGAACAGCTGTTCTGACGCTTTGGGAGAGAAGGAGGCATTGCGGGGGACCCCCCTCCCTTCCAAGGCATCACGGCAGCCGTGGAAGTCGACGGTTTTGCCAGCTTCAGCGGCTGCCGAGGCACTTTGGGAGAGAGGGAGGCGCGCGGGGACCCCTCCTTCCAAGGCATCACGGCAGCCGCAGGAAGCCGGCGGTTTTGCCGGCTTCAGCGGCTGCCGTGACGCTTTGGGAGAGAGGGAGGCGCGCGGGGACCCCCTCCCTTCAAGGCATCACGGCAGCCACCGGCGATTTTGCCGGCTTCAGCGGCCGCCGGTTTTGCCCCGGGGACCCCCCCTTCCAGGCATCACGGCACCCGCGGAAGCCGGCGGTTTTGCCGGCTTCAGCGGCTGGCGTAATGCTTTGGGAGAGAGGGCGGGGCCACTGGGGGCTCCCCATCGCTCTGCCCTCCCTTCCAAAGCGTCACGCCAGCGTCAGAAGCAGGCGAAACTGCGCGCATGCGTACTTTTTTTTTTGAATTTTTTTCGGGAAATTTTTTTTGAATTTTTTTTCGGAAATTTGTTTGTTTGTTTGTTTTTACAGAGGAGGAGGGGAGGGCAAGGGGCTGGGGCCAAGGGGGCGGGCCGCCTGTTGGACAGCCCTGAAGGAAAACTTTGATTTCAAACCCGGGCAGATCTAACCCTGTAAGGTCAACCAAAGAAAAGACTCGAACCAAACCTATGACCTGAGGACCTCGCTGCCACCGTCCAAGCTTGCTAGGCCCTGGCATACGAACCTTTGGTGTAAAGGGTGAGGCCAGTTCTGTGCACGCTGCGCTCCACCAGAAAAATCCATTGCACAGGCTCGAAGGACACATCCAACGACCTCATCAACGCGCTTGTAGAAAGCGTGGGATGAGTCCTTCCTGAATCTTCGTTCGCGAAGAAAACCCAAGAAGAATCAGTTTTACTAGCAAACAGGGGGTCTAACCAACCCCTTATAAGAAGTGATATAAACACATGCACGGATTTTAATAACAAAATGTATGGTAACACAACATGAGAACCTTTCATTTGTATTTTTAAAAAAACGACTCAGAAATTTCTTCTTGCACCACAGCCAGCACACGGATGTGTCACGACATGTAGTTTTGTAAACTCTGATCTATAGAATGACTTTATGACTTGATGTCTCAATACTTACAAAATACATCCACAGGTGTGAGTTATTTCTGCAGCTAAGAGAAGAGAGAGTTGATGTGTTCCAATACTGCATATTCTACCAATCACCCCAAAACTATCTACAGAAACAGAGATATTCTCGGAGAAAAATGACAACAAGATTAGATCTCACCGCCTTGAAGGAAACCACACAAGGACAAACTTAATCAAGGTTTACATCCACAGCAGATCTCCACATGAACACTCCAGGCTGGATCGGGAGATTTGAAGCTTTCTGCACAAGGAGCCTCTTCGGCCCTGCTCCAGAAAACAAGACAAAGCATATCAAAAGGACTTTCCCTCCTGCTCAACATACAGGAAATGTAGAATTGAACAAAACCCCATCTTGTCTCCTAAGAATACAAAGAACTCATGCATTTTGGGTACCTCATGTGGTGAAGGTTTCAGTGACAAAAATAAAATAAATTCCTGCAAAGAACTCATGCAGTACCGCATGTGGTGAAGGTTTCAGTGACAAAAAAATAAAATAAATTCATAAAGCGTGTTACTACTTGAAACGGACTCTCAGACTGCAGAGTGCAAGTAGCAGTATTTGCTGAAAAGAGCATGTGCAGATTGTGGCGGAATGAAAATCACATGTTGTTCACATCTTTACCAATCCCCACACTGTCTTGCTAGAGAAAAGATATGCCACACAGGGGTTTTTTGTTTTGTTTTGTTGTCTTGTCAGGAGTGACTTGAGAAACTGCAAGTTGCTTCTGGTGTGAGATAATTGGCCGTCTGCAAGTACATTGCCCAGGGGATGCCCGGATGTTTTGATGTTTTTACCATCTTTGTGGGAGGTTTCTCTCATGTCCCCACATGAGGAGCTGGAGCTGATAGAGGGAGCTCATCCGTACTCTCCCCAGATTCGAAACTGCGACCTGTCGGTCTTCAGTCCTGAAGGCACAGGGGTTTAACTCACTGCGCCACTGGGAGCTCCTGACGCCACACAGATGATCAGTAAAGAATAAAGTGTTTAGTCTTTATTATGCAGAGCAACATATATACAGCCATAGGAATAGTTGCATTGACTCACACAATGTCCTTTGAGAGAGATTCAAAAGGCCCTTATGTGTCCTTGTGAAGGATCTTCTTCCAGCAGCCCAGAAGCAGAAAATACAAAACTGTCTTGGTTAGATCCCAGGCTCAAATAGCTTCTCGGGCGTAGCCTAACCAACCAACTTTGTGCTTTGCTATCATCTCAGGACTGTTTGTGGGGGCCGTCTACCATGATCCAGGACCCAAGCATGGCCGCCAACCCCTTCGTTCCTGCTTTCAATAAACGAGTTGTGGCCAATTTTATCCAACCACTTTCAACCAATGTGTCTGCTTGTTTCTTGGCGCGAGGTGTGTCACACTTGCACACGCAATGGGTGTGGCCGACTCACCGGCCACGGCGGGTTGCGGTGCAGCATCGCCCTCCCGCCATCTTGTTGCCCGGGGGAGCTTCTTCTTCCCAGAAGCCCCCCAATGGCGGGAAGGTCTCCCGCCATTCAGGCCAGCCGGCCAATGAGGGGGCTGACTTCGCCCTGCCCCCTCCCTGTTTCCGGCTGGCTTAGATTTCCGCCCGGGCAGGTATCTTGTGCTGCCCGGGTCTGCCTGGCCTCATTCAGAGGCAGGCTGTTTTGCCGCCCACCCTCCCTACTCATTGCATTGTTTGTTTTGTTCTGTTGTGTATTTCTTCTTTACTGTACCATGTTTAGAGCATTCATTTTGTTATGTTATTGTCGCAGCTCCGTGTCGGCGTGTGGCGTGAGGCTTGGCCCCTGGATCAGGTTGGCTTATCACCCCTTGGTTGTTAGGGGGGATAACGCCCAGGCCCACTGGAGTGCTGAGTTTCCATGGACAGGCATTGGCCGCTCGCACCCCTGGCTTGCTATCATCTCAGGACTGTTTGTGGGGGCCGTCTACCATGATCCAGGACCCAAGCATGGCCGCCAACCCCTTCGTTCCTGCTTTCAATAAACGAGTTGTGGCCAATTATATCCAAGCACTTTCAACCAATGTGTCTGCTTGTTTCTTGGCGCGAGGTGTGTCACGCTTGCACACGCAAACACAGTCACCAGCTGATTTTTACATGCTCCAACACAGATGCCCTCAGACACATCTTTTCAAAACATGGATTTAGGTGCTTCCAGGTGACAAGCTGAGATTGGGGTCTCACCTATTTATGACTCTGTCACTTTGTCCAATGGGGCAGTAACCTCTATGGGTGAGTTTACATTATAGAATGAATTCAGTTTTACACCACTTTGACTGCTATGGCTCAATGCTATGCAGGACTGGGAGTTGTAGTTTTATGTGTTCTTTAGCTTTCTCTGTCAAAGTGTGTTAGTGCCGCACCAAACTACAGCTCCCAGGATCTCACAGCATTGAGCCAAGGCCATTAAAGTGACATCAACCTGTATTAATTCTACAGGGTAGGAGCAATCCTAGTCCCGTTGTATGCATTTTTGCTGCGTTTGTGTAGCATGCTTGTGCAAGAGAGTGAAAAAAAGTGACAGAAGGAGATGCTCCCAAGATTTCATGACTAGCTACTTCTCTCACTGTGGCCAACATTTCCAAAAGCAACCATTCCTAACTTGCCCGTGGGCCCAAAGGGGTCGTCGTCCACTGCAGCAACTTGTCCAACAGGGTTGTTATGACAGTGAATGAAATAAAGATAGTAAAGCTCTTTGCAGATTAAACATGCTCTGTAAACAATAATTTGTAGTTGCAGTGAGCCTACAGTCGAAGGAGATAAGGCTGAGTGGGGGCTAGTTGCTAAGCAGATGGCTTCAAACTGGCCCAACAGAATGTTTTGCCTTTCGGTAATGTCTCTTCTTGTTGCTGTTGTTGTTGTTGCTGCTACTGTTGTTTTGAAGACTCTGCCTCAGTGGAAACCAACAGCTATGTTTAAGTGTGTGCTCCTTCCAACCACAAACATAAATGATAAAAGAAAAGTTGGCATGTGTGCAAGACAGAGAGAGAGAAGAGTGGCTTGGTTACACATTTGTCATAAGCAGGGCCGGTTCGTCCATTAGGCGGACTACGCAGGCGCGTAGGGCGACGTCACCCGGGAGGGGCGTCGCCACCTGGGAGGGGCGCCGCTGCGCCGGCTCTGCCCCGCCGCCCGCGCCGTGCTGCCCCGCCCGCCCGTTGCGCCGGCCAGGCCTCCGCAGCCAGCTACGTGGCCTGCGCGCGCCGCCGCGCCGGCCGGGCCTTTGTTAGGCCGGCCACGCCTCCGCATGCACAGAAGCTTCTACAGGCACTACAGCACCTGTAGGAGCTTCTGCGCATGCACGAAAAAGCTCTGCGCATGCGTACTGGCTCAGAGCAAGACCTCCCGCTTTGGAGCCAGTACGGCGTGCGTGCAGTTTCACGCATGCGCACTGGCCTCCAAAGCAGGAGGCGTGCTCTGGAGTCAGTGCGCGTGCGCACAGATTGGCGCATGCGCACTGGGCGCCCCTCAGGAGCAACTGGGGGCCGCAAAAAAAAATTCACGTACCCCCCGGGAACAGGTAGGTCCGCCCCTGGTCATAAGGCAGGAATCGGAGGTGTGACTCAGAAGTACCAACCGTCCAGATTTGGCAGGAATTGTCCTGATTAATCCCCTCTCCTCCCACTTTTTCAACTGCTTCTAAAAAGCTTGTTACCCCTCCCTCCCCCCACTTTCCTCCTTAGTCCTTAACTTCAGTCGTTGGAAATTGAGTTCAAAGCAGAAATTTCAATTATCTCAGCATTTCTCATCCTTCCTAATGCCGTGCCCTCTTAATTAATACAGTTCCTCATGTTGTGATGACCCCCAAGTATAACATTATTTTCACTGCAACTTCATAACTGGAATTTTGCTACTGTTATGAATCGTTATGTAAAATGCAGGATGTATTTTCATTCACTGAGGACCAAATTTAGCACAACTACCCGATACAGTGTTCCCTCACTTATTGCTGGGGTTAGGTTCCAGGACAGGCCTGGGCAAACTTCGGCCCTCCAGGTGTTTTGGACTACAACTCCCACAATTCCTACCGGCTGTTAGGAATTGTGGGAGTTGTAGTCCAAAACACCTGGAGGGCCGAAGTTTGCCCAGGCCTGTTCCAGGACCTCCCGCAATAAGTGAAAAACCACAATGTAGGAATGCTCTGTTTATTTTAATATTTATACATTATTTTAGTAGCTATAAACTATTTTAAGTCTTTATAAACTTAAAGTGAAGGAAAGGAAGGAAAGGCCCTTCAAGGCTGGAGGGAGGGAGGGAAAGTGCGTTGGAGAGCGGTGGCAGCAAAACCCCACAAAACAGCAAAAATACCGAGATATATATTTTAAATTAATATTTTTTGAAAAATCCACGAAACCGCGAGTTCACAATAAGCAAACTGAGAAATAGTGTATACCCAAATTTGAATGCTGGTGGGATTGTGGGGGTTGATTTTGTCATTTGGGAGTTGTAGTTGCTGGGATTTATAGTTAACCTACAACCAAATAGCATTCTGAACTGCCAAGCACTGGTTCAGGACCTGAACAGCCTCCATAGCAGCAGGTGGAAAGGAGTGGTAGAACTGGACATCATCTGTGTGGACCAGGATTTGAATCCCTGATTGGTCATGGAAACCCACCGAGTGACCTTAAGCAAGTCACACTCTCTCGGCGCCAGAGGAAGGTAAGAACAAATCCCCTCCAAACATATTTCCCAAGTAATAAATTACAGGGATGTCTTAGGGCAGGGGTTGTGAACCTATGGCTCACGAGCCAGATGTGGCTCTTTTGATGAGAGCATCTGGCTCGCAGATAGGGTGGCAACCCTAGCGCACGTGCAATACGCTGGGGCAATGGCCCAAGTTCAAATGAGGGACGCCGCAGTGGAGAGAGCGCATGCTCTAGTCTTCCTCCTTCAGTCAAGGAGACAACACTAACACACATGCGTCGTTTGGGAGCCTTCCGTGATGCAGGTGCAGTGGCGTTGCTGGCTGAAGTGTGCAGATTCTGAGGCTGGAGGCAGACGAAGAAGGCGACGAGGGGAGCCCGCTGCCCTTGGAGGTGGGAAGGAAGAGGAGGCGGCGGCGAGAGGCTTCAGCAAGGCCAGGGCGACATGGCGCGGGTGAGAAAGAGAGGACAAAGGGGAGAAACCGCTGAGGGGTGTCATCTGGGAGCCATCCCTGGCACAGGTGAAGTGGCGTCGCTGGCTGAAACACGCAGATTCTGAGGCTGGAGACGGAGGAAGAAGAAGGCGACAAGGGGAGCCCGCAGCCTCATGAATCAGGGGAGCCTTGGAAGTGGGAAGGAAGAAGTGCTGCCACCGAGCGCGGCCGCGAGTGAGCGAGATAGAGAGGGCGAAGAGAAGAAACCGCTGAGGGGAGGTTGAAGAGGGCATGGCCTAGTGCCAGGGGGTGTGGCCATGCTCTGCCAGACTGCCAGATCCCCTTTTGATCAGAATGGGAGAATTCAGTCTTACAATATATTATATGGCTCTCACCAGGGGCGGTCTAACCTAATCCGGGGGGGTACGCAAAGAAAATTTTGTCGCCCCCCCTGCCACCGCGTCACTCGCCACCGCTGCGCCGCCTCCGCACCGCCAACACCGCTAATGCCGCCGCCATGCTGGGCGTGCCGGGCGCGCCTCCGCAGCTGGCTCCATTGGCCGCGGCGCACCTCTGCGTGCACGGAGATTTCTGCGCGTGCGCAAACATCCGCGCACGCACACTGGCTCCCAAGCGCGCCTGCCGCTTTGGAGCCAGCGCGCATGCGTGCAGGTTTTGCGCATGCGCGCTGGCTCCAAAGCGGCAGGCGCGCTCGGGAGGCAGTGCGCGTGCGCGGACGTTCGCGCATGCGCAGAAACGTCTACAGGCGCTACAGCGCCTTTGGGGTGTTTTTGCGCATGTGCGGCCGGTGGGGCCGGCTGTGGAGGCGTGCTGGCGCGCCCGGCACACCCGGCATGGCGGCGGCGCAGGGCAGTGCAGCGGCGGCGGGGCGCGGAGGTGGCGCGGCGGCCCCCTCCCAGTGCCCCTCCCAGCCGGTGACGCCCTACGCGGCTGTGTAGGTGGCGTAATCGGAAGGACCGCCCCTGGCTCTCACTGAAATAAATTTCCAAATATTTTGCTTTCATGGCTCTCTGAGTCAAAAAGGTTCCCGACCCCTAGGGTCACCATAAGTCAGAAATTACTTGAAGATGCATAAAAACAACATGAAATGAATCTAAACATAAAAATAAAGGACTCCCCCCGCCCAAAATTTCATTGGAGAGAATGCTGCCCACAAAGGAAAGGAGACTGCGCATTCCCATGCAAAAGTCAAGCCTCCATCAAGATTAGCTCAAGACTGCCTTATCAATTTTACACACAGTGCTATACAAAAGGGCCAGAGGCCTACGAAAACATTGGTGGGGCTCTACATCAGAAATCACACCAACTTCTAGGCTCACGATGGTCAAAAACTTGCCCAGCAGATCCAAAAAGGTCTACTCCTTGCAGATAGGTTGCTCCTGGCAAGGTTGCGGAGGGCATGACACCTTGGGTGCCAGCCAAGGAGCTCTTGGCGGGAAGTTGGGTGGGGGCTTGTCAATCCTGGCCCAAGGGACCTGTTACGTGCTGTACCTCTCTGCCGCATAGCCGGGGAAATACTGTCCCCGACGTAGGGGTAGAAGGCATCTGCCTGTGAAGCTCCCTCCCCAACATTAAAGCAGCTGTATGTTCACCGGAGCCATTGCAAGACCATGCAACGACAACCTCCCAGCCGGCTAAGAACCCCCCAGCAGTGTTTTCCTTTGGTGTGACACAAAGAGAGAGATGAAGGTCCTGCATTCCCAGCCAAATACCATTGTTTATCTCAGCCCCAGATAAGGGCCAGGCAGCCTTGCGGATTTGCGCTTGTTGTGAGTGACTCACCCTGCATGAAGTAAGCCCTGTGCCAGGATGGAGCCCCCTGTTTATAAATAGTTGACCTTTCCTCTTCTTCAGCCCCAACTGGGCCAAAATCCAGGAAGGAGTGTGCCTCACACCGCAACGCCTCAGCTGTTGTCAGGACTCCCATCAGGTGTAGAGGTTAATTTGGACCAAAGGTTCACAACGGTTTGCCTCTGGCACCTTGGTATTCTATGCCAGGGCTCAGCTCTGCAGCTGTAAAAAGGTGCATAGGATGCTTCGACGTATGGGAATTGTTTCACAAGTCTGTGATTTGAAGCAGCGCCTGATCAGTGAATATTATAGTACCTTTATGAATTGTGCATTTAGGTTTGTTCTGGATTTTTTGAGTCTACATTGCCATATAATCCAGATTATGAATCCAGATTATCTGATTTGAATTGGATTATATGTGTGCTGTCGCACCCAGTCTGTAAATATTCAGTAAATATAGAGGACATGGTCTCTCTATACCGAGGGATTGCTTCTTGCCTTCCTTTAGAGCAGTGTTTCCCAACCTTTTTTGAGCCGCGGCACACTTTTTACATTTGCAAAATCCTGGGGCACACCACCAACCAAAATGACACAAAATGACCCTCTAACACAGTCATACATATAGTTAATATGCTTTAAAATGTATTTATACACTCAGTGTGAAACCAGGGCCTGTTTCGATGAACACAACATAGATATCCTGGCAGGAATGGCAGAAAGACACAAACTTCCCACACAGAACTCCCATAACCAAGAGAAAATACTATAAGAGTTTGGTGGGCATTGACCTTGAGTTTTGTAGTTGTAGTTCACCTATATCCAGAGAGCACTGTGGACTCAAACAATGATGGATCAGGACCAAACTTGGCATGAATATTCAATATGCCCAAATATGAACGCAGATGGAGTTCAGGGGAAATAGACCTTGACATTTGGGAGTTGTAGTTGCTGGGATTTATAGTTCCCCTACGATCAAAGAGCATTCTGAACCCCACCAATGATAGAACTGGGCCAAATTTCCCACACAGAACCCCCAGGAGGCAATAGGAGGTCTCTACTTGGGGAAAGGGAGACGGGCCTTCCCAATGCATGGAGAGGGAGAGACCAAGTAGACAATGGGTGGGGAGGGGGGTGTTTGTAATTTTGTGCCTTTATCAAGGTAGGTTTCTTAGGGTTTTTATACTTCAACACACTAGACTCCCCCCCCCTTCCTGGAGGTTCCAATTTCCCATGGCACACCTGATGATTGCTCACGGCACACTAGTGTGCCCCGGCACACTGGTTGGGAAACACTGCTTTAGAGGCTTGGGGCTCCCAAGGAACAAGCTGGACACTATAGTTAACTCAAACAGGCTTCATTGTTCTTAACATGAGTTAACTTCACTCAGGCACTGTACTTTGTTCCCCAATAGATAAAGGAAAGATACTCTACAGCAGGGGTGCACACACTTTTTCATCATGCGAGCTACTTATAATAAAACCAAGTCAGAAATATCTACCTTCCACCCGCGCGCCTCCCGCGCTGCGCACCGTTCACGTTTGCTTCCGGATGAGAGAGAAGCAGGGCGGAGCAGAGTAGGGGGCGGGGCTTGGTGCAGCCTCCTCCAGCCTTGAGGAGGGCAGGGCCAAGCCATTGGTGGCATAGCTAGCACAAGGCTGGCTTGGCCCTGCCCTCCTCAAGGCTGGAGCAGCTGCTGGGAGTGCCGAAGCCGGGAAAGGGGGCAGTGCTTGGCGCGACCTGGCTCCGCCCCCTCTGACTTCAGTTCTAGCAGCAGCTGCTCCAGCCTTGAGGTGGGCAGGGCCAAGCCAGTGGTGGCATAGCTAGCACAAGGCTGGCTTGGCCCTGCCCTCCTCAAGGCTGGAGCAGCTGCTGGGAGTGCCGAAGCCGGGGAGGGGGCAGGGGGTGGCGCGACCGGGCTCGCCCCTCTGACTTCAGTTCTGGCAGCAGCTGCTCCAGCCTTGAGGTGGGCAGGGCCAAGCCAGTGGTGGCATAGCTAGCACAAGGCAGGCTTGGCCCTGCCCTCCTCAAGGCTGGAGCAGCTGCTGGGAGTGCCGAAGCTGGGAAAGGGGCGGTGCTTGTGCGACCTGGCTCCGCCCCTCTGACTTCAGTTCTAGCAGCAGCTGCTCCAGCCTTGAGGTGGGCAGGGCCAAGCCATTGGTGGCATAGCTAGCACAAGGCTGGCTTGGCCCTGCCCTCCTCAAGGCTGGAGCAGCTGCTGGGAGTGCCAGCCAGGAAGGGGGCGGTGCTTGGCGCGACCTGGCTCCGCCCCCTCTGACTTCATTTCTAGCAGCAGCTGCTCCAGCCTTGAGGTGGGCAGGGCCAAGCCAGGGGTGGCATAGCTAGCACCAGGCTGGCTTGGCCCTGCCCTCCTCAAGGCTGGAGCAGCTGCTGGGAGTGCCGAAGCCAGGAAAGGGGGCGGTGCTTGGCGTGACCTGGCTCCGCCCCCTCTGACTTCATTTCTAGCAGCAGCTGCTCCAGCCTTGAGGTGGGCAGGGCCAAGCCAGTGGTGGCATAGCTAGCACAAGGCTGGCTTGGCCCTGCCCTCCTCAAGGCTGGAGCAGCTGCTGGGAGTGCCGAAGCAGGGGAGGGGGCAGGGCTTGGTGTGGCCTGGCTCCGCCCCCCTCTGAGAAGCACCCCATCTGGCTGCGATCAACCTCCTTCGGTCCTGCGATCGACTGGTCGATCGCGATCAACTTCCTGGGCAGCCCTGCTCTACAGTCTCTCTCTTGCTTAGATCCAGGAAGCTTCAGCCGGATGGCTCTCCAAGTCATCTCCTTTATAGCCTCGAGGTAAGGACACCCGAAGCCCCAGCCAGATGGCCTATATTGAAGGCACGAAACCTTCCTCTGAATGCGACCTGGCTGTTCGAAGGTGCTTGAGACGCCTCAGAGCTGCCCAACCGTCTGGTATGCTGGGCTTTCTGTATGAGTCCCAAGGAAAGTCAGTTTTGTGTTGAAAGATAGCTTGACCAAGGCCTGGCCTGGCAAACCTTCAGGTACGTCCTCTTCTGGAGAAATCTTGGAAAGCTCTGCTAAACAAAATGGCTAGATTCTCAAAATCCCTGGGAAAGGGGGCGAGGCAAATTTAATTGGGCTCTGTAAACAATGATAGACAGGTACAAAGAACCAATCAATGCAACCAAACCTTTGCAAAACTGAGCAGGCTGCATAAACACAATACAACAGTGCAAACCTTTTGGAACTTAAAGTTTTTCATACAAGTGGTGCTTGCTGCACTGTCACAATATGAGTCTACATTACCATATCATCCAGTTTCTGAATCCAGATTATCTGTTTTGAATTGGATTATATGAGTCCACACTGCCATATCATTCAGTTTCTGAATCCAGATTACCTGCTTTGAACTGGATTATATGAGTCTACACTGCCATATAATCTGGTTCAAAGCAGATGATCTACATCAGGGCTGTCCAACAGGCGGCCCTGGGGCCGCACACGGCCCCCGAGCCCCTTCCCTAAGGCCCCCTAACTTGTTTTAATAAAATACAAATAAAAAATAAAAAATAAATTTTTTTTTTTAAAAAATACCTACTTCTGGGTTTAGGCAAGCATCGTGAGACTACGCCAGCCACAGATGGGATTTTGAGGGAGGTCGAAATCCCGTCTGTGGCTGCGTAGTTTAGCGATAGCTGCCGAAATCTCGGGTCCCGCGGGATTTGCAGCCGGCCTGGGGGTGCGCCTCCTCCTCCTCGTGGCTGCTTCCAGGCCAGCCCCCATTTCCTCAGAGAGAGGGAGGAGGGGAGTGAGGCAGGGAAAGCCCCTCCTGGCTCCATCCTCTTCCTGTGGAGAGCCCTCGCTTCCCGTCCCGCAGATGGGAGAGCCGCCGCGCCCGGCCTGAGCTTGGCCTTGGCTCCAGCGGGGCTCTTCGGGGACGGCATTGGCACTTCGGCCCTGTGGCGGGGCTCCCGCAGTATGGGTAAGGAAGGGCCTGGCTCGAATCAATCAATCTAAAAACAGTGGGATGTTGGGTGAGGGGGGAGGGGTCCCTCAGCGGCGGTTTCCTTGGCGACACTTCCTTCCCTCCTCCACGCCTTCCCCCTTGTTGTGCTGCCTTCCTCCGCGTGCAGGGCGCAACGTGGCTTCCTTTGCGCCTGCCCCCGCGGCTTGTTTTCCCTTCAGGGAGGGAGGGAGCTCTTTGGGCCTCCTCCACCCGCCTCTGGGAAAGGAGGCCCCCTGCCCTGCGACGGCATTGAGGTGTTGGGTTTTTTTTGGTGTGTCCCAATTTGAGTGTGGACTCAAATAACTCAGAGGTATTAGGAAACATTCCCCCAAATCCACCAGTGTTCCCATTTGGGTATATTGAGTATTCATGCCAAGTTTGGTCCAGATCCATCATTATTTGAGTCCACAGTGCTCTGGATGGAGGTGAACTACAACTCCACAACTCAAGGTCAATTGTAAGGTCAAGGTCAATTGGAGCCGGGGAGGGGGCGGAGCTGGGGGAGGGGCGGAGCCGGGGAGGGGGCGGAGCCGGGGTGGAGGCAGACACTTCGGCCCCCCAGGTGATCAGTGACCGGAATTCCGGCCCTTTGGCCCGTAGAAGTTGGACAGCCCTGATCTACATTCAGAAACTGGATTATATGGAAGCGTAGATGGGACTTCAGTTGCTCTGTACATCTAATGCTAGAAAATACGAGGTGAAGGGTGCTACTATTCTCGTGCCCTGCTTGTGCATGGCGACTCACAAGCCACCAGTTGGCTATTGTGTAAATAGAGCCTTGGACCATCCATGACTCTTCCAAAGGAATCGAACATCCCCAATGCAGCCGAAGTGGCCAGTGAAAAATCTGGATTGCAGGTCAAGGCAATGATTCTACAACTGAAAAAGCAAAAGTGGGGGAAAATGCAGCACATGAAACAACTATCATTAAATGACACAGTAACTGAAAATGGTGTTTATTGACCATCAGAATGCATGCCTTGTCAAGGGTCTCATCAATAAAAGATTAGCAGGAACAACTGACTCTGTCTGAAGTGGTAAACATTGGAGACATTCATACTGAACTTGGCCGCTCACACAACCAGCCCACAAGCCTTGCCAAGGGTGATGTGTTGCTGTTAAACACTGTCAGGTTGACTTTTACTTCGGGCAACCTTGTGAATAAAAAACCTGAAAGTCACCCTGTTACCAGCAACCCTGCTCAAACCTTGCAAACATGGTCCTCTAGCTTCCTTGACTCTATCTATCTCTTTTCCTACTTGCCTTCCACCTCACCAAATAACATTCTATTTTCTCATCACCTACCGTATGTCATGTCATGGTCTGTTTGAAATTAGTTTCATCATCTTGACTTCTCGGACAGTTCAGGCTCGATTTGCTCTTTGGTCTATTTCTGTGTCTTTTTGGCAACCCACATTTCAAATTTATTTATTTATTTACATCATTTCTATTCCGCCCTTCTCACCCCGCAGGGGACTCAGGGCGGATCACAATGCACATATACAGGCAAACATTCAATGCCCTTTGACATACAACATATATAGACAGACACTCAGAGGCAATTTAACATTCCAGCTTCTCACCACCAGGGGGAGCTGTCGCATTCTTTCATTCTTTTTCATACTTCCTGGAGATTTTATGGCCTCGTAAATAAGTTAAATTAGCCTCCCCACAAAGTGGTACCTAAATGTCCTACTTGACAGATGCAACTGTCTTTTGGGTTGCAAAGGTCGACAACAAGCTACACAATTTGGTCGCGATCTCACCCCGACCCAGGCAGGCCTCGAACTCATGACCTTCTGGTCAGTAGAGATCTTATGCAGCTGACTCCCAGCCAGCTGCACCACAGTCCCGGTGCAATAATAGTTTATATATCTATATATATATATTTCTAAGGTCCGTGGAATGTCGTATATAGACAACGAAACTATACATTGCAGAACCACCAAACTCGACCACAGAATGAACCATACCACGAGGTACAAACAGCGCAAAAAAACCAGGCCCTACGTACCTCCCAACACCCCAAAAAACCCTCCCCAAAAAACTGGCAACGGAACTCCCACCCCGGCCTCTCCGCTGCCAGTGCTAACGTTTAGAACGTTCGCACATTGCAGCCAGAGTGCCTCCACCGCCTCCTCCTTGATCAGGAAGAGCGGCGGGGGCGTGGAAGGAGGAGGGACATGCCTCCCCCCCCCCCAGCCCCTCCCACCTCCTTCTGCACCCCCCCCTGCCGGCCCGGTCAGGAAGAGCGGCAGGGGGAAGGAAGGAGGAGGACACGCCCCCTCCCCCTCCCACCTCCTTCCGCGCCCCCTCCCCCCCGGCCCGGTCAGGAAGAGCAGCGGGGGCGTGGAAGGAGGGGACACGGCCCTCCCCCAGCCCCTCCCACCTCCTTCCACGCCCCCGCTGGCCCGGTCAGGAAGAGCAGCGGGGGCGTGAAGGAGGAGGGGACACCTCCCCAGCCCCTCCCACCTCCTTCCACGCCCCCCCCCCGCCGGCCCGGTCAGGAAGAGCGGCAGGGGGGCGTGGAAGGAGGAGGGACACGCCTCCCCTCCCCCCAGCCCCTCCCACCTCCTTCCGCGCCCCCCGCCCGGCCAGTCAGACAGAGTGGTGGGGGGGCGTGGAAGGAGGGGACATGCCTCCCCTCCCCCAGCCCCTCCCACCTCCTTCCACGCCCCCCCCGCCGGCCTGGTCAGGAAGAGCGGCGGGGGCGTGGGAGGAGAGGCCTCCCCTCCCCAGCCCTCCCACCTCCTTCCGCCCCCCGCCGGCCTGGTCAGGAAGAGCGGTGGGGTGTGTGGAAGGAGGAGGGACACACCTCCCCCCCCAGCCCCTCCCACCTCCCCATGCCCCGCCGGCCCGGTCAGAAAGAGCAGCGGGGGCGTGGAAGGAAGGAGGACACGCCTCCTCCCCAGCCCCTCCCACCTCCTTTCGCCCCCCCCGGCCTGGTCAGGAGCGGTGGGGTGTGTGGAAGGAGGGAGGGGACACCCTCCCTCCCCCCAGCCCCTCCCACCTCCTTCGCCCCCGCCGGCCCAGTCAAGAAGAGCGGGGGGTGTGGAAGGAGGAGAGAACACGCCTCCCCTCCCCCCAGCCCCTCCCATCTCCTTCCGCGCCCCCCCCCCCCGCCGGCCCGGTCAGAAAGAGCCGGGGGCGTGGAAGGAGGAGGGGACACGCCTCCCCTCCCCCCAGCCCCTCCCACCTCCTTCCACACCCCCCCCCACCGGCCCAGTCAGGAAGAGTGGCGGAGGGGTGGAAGGAGGTGGGGACACCGGCAGGGGCGGGGATGGAGGGAGGGGGCCGGGCTGAGGAGGAGCAAGCGAGCCGGCTACTCCTTAGCCCCTCCTCCTCCGCTTCCTCCTTCCGCCGCCCCCTTTGGTGCTCCCGAACACCGGCAGGGAATGGAGGGAGGGAGGGGGCCGGGCCGCCGCGGAGGACAAACCAGAGGAGGGAGGAGACGGAGGCTGGCCTGGAGGTGGAGGATGAGGCAGAGAAGGAGGAAGAACCGGGCGGGGAAGGCAGCCGCCATCGGGAAGGGAGGGGAAGGGAGGGGGAGGAAGGAAGGAAATGAGGGGCAAGAAAGAGAGAGAGAGAGAGGGAGAGAGGAGAGAGAGAGAGATACAGAGAGAGAGAGAGAGAGAGAGAGAGAGAGACACAGAAAGAGAGAGACAGAGAAACAGAGAGAAAGAGAGAAAGACAAAGACAGAGAGATAAAGAGAGAAAGAAAGATAGAGATATAAAGAGAGTGTCACGATGCAGGGTCTCGGCCCAGCCCCTTAATCACACACACAGAGACGGTAATCAGCTAATTATTTATTGAAGAATAAGAAACAGGTGAAAAAGGTAAATTGTCTATAAAAAGTATCAAAAGTTCAATCCAAAATAGGTAAAGAGTCCGAGGTAAAATCCAAAGGCAACCGTGGCAAGGCACATAAAAACTATGCGGATCAAGGACTTGGTCCGTGGCAAAGAACAAGGCAAAGTTCATGAACAAACCCAAGAAACCTCTTGGCAAGACTCGAGCCGGCAACTTGGCTCCGTGGAACTCCGCTCGCTTCACTCCTCTTAGAATAGAAGTGGCCGAGCTACTGAGGATCCGTTCCCACGGATCCTATACTTAATCCCTGTGACGAGGGGCCCGACGCTCTAGGCTTCTGCCAATCTGTGCTACGGGACCTCGCGCCTCTCTGGCGCCTCTCTGGCGCTCTAGGCTGCGGTGCCAATCCCTCCTGCTAGACTCAATGCTCCGTCTCCTATCAAAGCTCCGTCCTTGCCTCCCAGCACCTGGGTCACTATCTTAGTGAGAGCCGAAGTCCCTTTCAGCTTCCATGGGCTCTTCCTCCACTGTTTCCCTGATTCTCTCCTGCGACCCGTAACCACCTGGTTTCTCATAATTATCAGAGTCATCACTCTCAGGGTCAGCCTGAACTTCCCAGCTAGCATAGCCGTCAGGCCATTCATCATCCCAGGCCAAGCTCTCTCTGGGAGAGGAAGGCCCAGCTAACTCATCAGCCCCTTCCTCCACGTCCTCATCAACTGCAGCTGGCCCTAATGCAAGTGGGACCCCCGGTGCTGCCCCCTGCCCCCCAGGCACGAAAGGGAACTGGGTTGCTACAGAGAGAGAAAAACAGAGAAAGAGAGAGAGACAGAGAAAAATAGAAAGAAAGAGATACAGAAAGAGAGAAAAAACATACACAAACATACACACACATATACACACAAACATCACCACACACATACACACACATATACATGAAAACATGCACACATACACACATGTACATGCACATATACATAAGAACACACACATAAACATTATACACATATATACACACACACATCAGCACACACATACACACATATACATACAGACATGCACACATACATACACTCATATAAACATGCACATATACATAAGAACACAAACATACACATAGACATATATACACACATCAACACACACACACACATATATACATGCACATATACATAAGAACACAAACATACACAAAATACACATACACATATACACACAAACATCAGCACACATATACACACACACACCATGTGGGTAGAAGGGGATAGCCACAGACGATGGCACAGCAACGCGTGCAGGGTACAGCTAGTATATATATATGCTAATTTAATATTATTTATAGTACAATAATAACTGTAATAAAAACAATAATAGGGAATAATAATAAATGTATACTCGAGTACAAGCCGAGGGGAGCTTTTTCGGCCTAAAAAAGGGGGCTGAAAAATTAGGCTTATACTCGAGTATATACAGTAATTGGAACATTTTAAAAGCTGCTGAACATTTTGGAAAGCAAAGGGTTAGCGGGCACTATCTCTGTCAAGTGGGAACAGTTGGAGTACTTATGTGCATGGTTAGATTTGCATAGGGCATTTCTGGACAGAATGCAGACCCTGTGGCACTATCCCTATCACATTCAGGCTATCCAACCCAAAGATGGCCAAATTGCGGGTGCCACTGCATCAGTAACCCTGGTTCTCAGCTACAGCTGGACGCTCCTAACCCAGAGCTTGGCCTGTAAAGCACACACAGCGGCAGGAATGTTTCCGGGCAGATTCTTTCCAATCTGGAGTGCAGAAAAGCAGCTGTCAGCACAGCAGTGTCTGCTCAATGTGTAAACATTGGCAGACTCATCTTTTCCATCAAGTGGCCAGCTACCTGCGCACAACTGCATTGAGGCTATTTATAGCATGCTCTTTCCAGCAGTCAGGATCAAGATGAAAGGACCACGGGATCCATCCACCCCCCCTTTCCCCATTAACTTCCAGCCGTGTCAGGCCTGGCTCGCCATGGTTTGAGATGAGGCCACCCTCCTGCAATCTTTCCTTTGAATGAACAAAATTGCTTGCTCTAAGGAAGACTTCCATTTGCTCACATGTGTCAGATTCAAAGTCTGTGGGCTGAACCCCCCATGTCATTTTATGTGGCCCTCCAGATGCTCAACTAAGACTCCTGTATGCCCCGATGAAATCGGTAGAAATTTGGGGAGCCTTGCCTTAAGGGCAGAGACCCGGTCCCCCTAAATCGAGGGCCTTGAGATGGAAAAATAACCTTGGCGGGCTTTCCCGGTGCCTAGGAAAACCCCAGCGCCCCAGAGAGATTTCTCACCAAAATTCCGAAGCGTGCCACACGAGAGAAGGTTCGTCCCAGCTGGAAAGGATGACAAGCTGCAATTTTCCTGAGTCTGCAAAGCTTGACATAAACTTTATTGGCATTTTCTGGAATATTTATTCACTTTTGCAAAGGTACCAGATTCAAGTTCCTCCCGCCCTTCATGCTTCCTGCGCTTCGCCCTGATTGGTTGGAATTTTGGCAAGCAGCTGGGGCTAGGCGCCAGTTAGTTCCCAGCCAATCACAAACCAGTGCCATCTGTCTTTTAGCCAATAAGGGAATTTCTTTGCCTAGCCAGTGAGCCAATGGAGAGCAAGAGGCAGGAACATGCTCAGGACAATGGGAAGGAAATCTGGGATAAATGGGTTTAAGACATGCTAATTTGGTTTTCATTGATGAGAGGAAAATCTACATCTGGTGACATCGGTTATCTCTTGTGTGGTGGCAAAAATTAATGACATTTCCTGGCAGTAGCATGCACTTCTGATGGTTTTTCTTTGTTTAGTAAATGTGTGAGAGATTGTGGGATTTTCCATGTGAGGCTAAACAGACAGGGCTCTTCCTGAGTCATTAGAGGAATCCCTGATCAATTAATAGATGTGTTAATGAAGTTTTGAGATTATAGCATGCCTGATTGGCAAGGGAAGACCCCTGCTGTCCTGCAATCTTACCACCTATTGTTTGGGTCCTTGGAATAAATGGTTTTGGGTCATGGGTCTGGCCGTCTGTCATTTCCTAAGTGGCATGTTCTATTTGTAGGTTCTTTCTTAAGTAAATATGTGTAGCAATTTGGCTATGTCCTGGGTTCGAGTCTTGTGAATCGACCCTCCGTGTTATACAAAGGATGTGGCCAGGTGGCTTTTCCTGTCTTTTGAAATAGTCATTGATACCTGGGAGAGGCTAATTAGCACTCTTCAGTCTTGCAAAGGCTTATTGGAATTTTCCTAATGTCTGGGGCTTTGTTACAAGTCATCTTTGTTACAAAATACATTTCATCAAGGCAAAACATTCAGAAGTTACAATTTAAAATACAAGGATAGAAGGAAAAGGAAATAATAATACTCTTATACAGTTTCTAGGCATTTCATGGGGGTTAGGGCATGCAAAGGGAGAACTTACACAGAAGTCTAGGGAAATACAGGAAAATATCATGCTTGACTTTCATACAGCTTTGGTATTTCATACAATTTCATAGCGAGAGAGTCCAGGGAAACAATTATTTCATATTCAGGGAGTAGAAAGAAAGTCCATCTGTGTCCTTGGGAAAAACTATAAGAGAAAAGTCCTTTTGCTAATAGCCAGAGGAGAGTCCAAACACACGGAAGTCCTTAGAAAACTATGTCTCAAAATCACTCAGGGCTTGCCCCTGTTGGCCTGTCCGCATGCAACTCTGTACACAGAATCCATGGCTTCAGGTCAAGTGAGGCAAGAAAACAAAGAGGTAGAAATGGCTGAAGGTCTTTTGATGCCAAATCCCAGCCTTTTGTGCTAGAGATGCCAGACCACATATGCAGGAACTTTGGAACTCCCTGCTGCAGGTCAATGAAACAGGGGCTCTGGGGCTCGACTTCACCATCATTAGACACCATGACTATATTTTTCCCCAACCCCCATTTATTTTTCCCCAACCCCCTCCAGTATTTTCTGTTGATCATGGGAGTCCTGTGTGTCAAGTTTGGTTCAAATTCATTGTTGGTGGAGCTCAAAATGCTCTTTGATGCCCGGTGAACTATAAATCCACACAACTGCAATTCCCAATGTCAGGATCAATTTTCCCCCCAAACCCCTCAAGTATTTTCTGTTGATCATGGGAGTCCTGGGTGCCAAGTTTGGTTCAATTCTATTATTGGTGGAGCTCAGAAGGCTCTTTGATGCCTGGTGAACTATAAATCCACACGACCTCAATTCCCAAATGTCAGAGTTTATTTTCCCCAAACTCCACCAGTGTTCACATTTGGGCATATTGAGTATTTGTGCCAATTTTGGTCCAGATCGATAGTTGTTTGGGTTCACAGTGCTCTCCGGATGTAGTTGAACTACATTACCCGTAAATCACTGTTAATTCTTCCCAACCCCCTCCAGCATTTTATATCTTTCTGTTTAATTGCTTTTTTTAAAAAAATTAAATTAATTTCTAGGGTGGTGCTGAGTAAAGAAAAAAATTGGAAAGGGGGCAGTAGGCCAAAAAAGTTTGGGAACCACTGATCCCTTTGGACTTGAGCGTCTTATATGGCATTTTAACGAACCGTGGCCAGGCTTCAGGGGAAGAAGTGTAAGCCCGGAGGAGGAGGCCACGCCAAAGGCTTCCAATCATTCCATGAAGTGGCAACATGTCAGCACTCTGAGATAAAAACCAGGATGAGCTTTCTTCCAACGAACAGCGCCAGTAAACTTCCCTCTCTTCCTAAGAAACATTATTTCCACTGCTGCGTAATTTTCCCGGGCAGCTTGCCTGATGGGCATTTTAGGCAAACGTCCCGGCATTATTATCTTCCGATGTATCATAACGTCAGTTTGCTGAACTGCAAGGAATCCCAACCTTCTCAATAGGCATGCTTTGGGACTTGCCCACATTGCACTGAGTAGTTTTTGCCTTATTGGCTCATCATAAAAGACTTGAAATGGCTTCCAGGTGGTGGTGGAGGTGAGTTTATTGCTCCTAAACAGAATGGCGTGCATTACTAGGAGTGCAGCTGCACTGTAGAAGTAATGCAAACTAACTGCCATGCCTCAATGCTATGCAATCCTGGGAGTTGTAGTTTTACAAGATCTTTAACCTTCTCTGCTGAAGAATGTTGGTGTCTCAACAAACTACAAACCCCAGGATTCCATACCATGGAGTCATGGCAGTTAAAGTGGTGTCAACCACTATTTCTACCATGTAGAGATGCACCCCAGAAGGGCCAGAGATCAATATTGTCACCTCCATGCTATCTGTGATATCATGTGACTTCCTGGATTAACTAAGGGCCCTTCCACACAGCCCTATATCCCAGAATATCAAGGCAGAAAATCCCACAATATCTGCTTTCAACTGAGTCCACACTCAGATAATGTGGGATTTTCTGCTTTGATATTCTGGGATATAGAGCTGTGTGGAAGGGCTCTAGGAGACCTATCCGGGGGAGCTTCCAGACAGCATTAAAGCACAGGTTTTAGTGAGGGGCAAAAAATCCCAGGCCTTCAGGAGAGGTCCACACACAAACCTGTTGGTCCCGGGATTTCCATTCTGTCCTCCATGCTTTATAACAGTGCTGTCCAACTTCTTCCGGCCCAAGGGCCGGAAGAGGTGTCACTGATCACCTGGGGGGCCGCAGGTGATCAGTGAGCGGGGGCGTGGCCACTCTCGGGGCGTGGCCGCTCCCGGGCGTGGCCGGCCTCCTGCGCGGCCCGCCCATTTTCAGGAGGGGTTTCCCTGGGTGACGTTAGGCTGGGTGACGCCTGACGTCACCCAGCCTAACGTCACCAGGAAACCCTCCCGCAAGCCTGGATGGCTGGTGGGGGAAGCGAAGCGCCGCTCGCTTTCCCGCCAGCCTTCCAGGCTTCGGGAGGGTTTTCGCCCGGCCCTGTGTCTCTCTGAGCAGAGGGACACGGGAGCTGGGTGAAAACTCCCGCCAGCCTGGATGGCTGGTGGGAGAGCGGCGCCGCCGCTTTCCCGCCAGCCTTCCAGGTTTGGGGAATGGCGCCCGGCACTCGCGTCTCGAGTGCCGGGTGAAAACCCTTCCCCCAAACCTGGAAGGCTCAAGGGGAAGCGAGCCGCTGCTCCCGCCAGCCATCCAGGCTGGCGGGGAGTTTTCGCTGCTGCCGTGATGCCTTGAAGGGAGGGAGGCGCTCTCCCTTCCAAGGCATTGGCTCCAGAGAGAGAGAGAAAGAGAGGGCGGTGCAGGGAGGAGGAGCTAGCTCTCTTCCTCCTCCCTGCACCGCCCCTGTGTCCCTCTCGCCGGCGCCAATGCAAACCGGGAAAGGTTTGCATCGGCGGCGAGAGGGAAAAAAGAGGGCGGTGCAGGAGGAGGAGCTGGCTCACTTCCTCCTCCTTGCCCCGCTCTCCCTCCGGCCGCCATTTAATTTTTTTTAAAAATTAAAAATGGCGGCCGGGGGGCATAGCGGGGGCCGGAGCCAACAGGCTGGGGGGCCGTGTACGGCCCTAGGGCCGCCAGTTGGACAGCCCTGCTTTATAACACCTACATGAAACCGCTGGGAGAGGTCATCCGCGGTTTTGGAGTGGGGTGCCATCTCTATGCAGATGTATCCACAAAGTGGGACAAACGTTGTAGAAGTAGTACCAAATATTATTATTAGATAAATTGGCTTACATACCCAAACACAGATATGCACGTAATATACAAAATTATCTCAGGTAGAGCCCAAATGGACGTAATAAAGTGTACACTATCCGCTGAATCACAGTACCTTGGGTGAGATATACGGGAAAGGTAAGCCCAGACAGGTGTTAAGGTAAGTCTTAAAGGGAGTTCCGTTGATGTTCGGCACAAAAGTTCCACACAAAAGATAAAATTTGTAAATCCACACAAGGATAAAGGTGGGTCCGTTTCCCGGTACAACTGCAGCGGTGATGTATACAAAGGTCCGTGCCCTGGGGAGAAGTCGCCAGGGAACGCGGGGCTGGGGCCACAATGGTAGAGCTGCAGGGCCCAATCCGTTTCGCCACAAGGTAGGCTTTTTCAAGCGGCAAGAATAAGCGGCAATATGCTACGCGTCACAGAAATACAGAGCTGTGATTACAATAAAATAATCAATACATAGTCCAATTTCCACAGTAATAGGTGCTAAATAAATAAATAAATATAAGAAGAGTCCTACCATGACAAGGAAGGATACCTTCATGGTGCATTCTGTTACATGCCCCCACTGCAACAATCATGATCTCATTAGGAGCGAATCCTGGTGGATAACCCTGCTCAAAAGTGAATTTCCAACCGGTTTAAATGAACCCTTATCACTTAATGCGCTTCTACAATAAACACCTGTGTTGACCAGTTACCTCCATTATAAATGATACTGCCTGTGTAGGTTCTAGTTACCTTCGGGTCCACAATATGCACCATGAAGGTATCCATCCTTGTCATGGTAGGACTTGTTTTCATACATGCTGGGGTTTTTAAATACTCACAGATCTTCTCAGATTTTCTGGTATTTTAGCAACAATATTTGCTAAAGTTTGATAGGGGAGAAGGTTAGTGGGGGTGATATCATGGGTCATGGGTTATTGAACCAGGTGACGCCAACTCTACTAAGCAGTGCTAAGAACAATAACAACTTTATGTTTTGTTGTTTAAGATAAAATTAGTTATAATGGCATTTTTAAAAAAGGAAGAAAGCAGCAATAAGAAGTTGTTCTCCTCCAAAACAAAACTGGATGGATGAGCTTTTACCTGTGCATTGGATCTGGAACTTGCACAGTCAAATCAGATACGGCGATGCTCTCTCAGGGCCCTTTCTAATAACTAATGGAGTGAAACAAGGTTGTGTTCTTGCACCAACCCTATTTACAATCTTCTTCAGCATGATGCTCCAAAGGGCTACGGCAAACCTAGAAGAAGAAGACGGCATTTATATATGCTACTAGCTGTACCCGGCACGCATTGCTGTGCCCTTTTTAGGAGATGCGAGAAAGTCCAATCTTCCATGGTGTGCCCTCCTCTAAACTGCAGTTGGATGGAGAGTGGGTCATGGGGGGGCATGGTGTGCCAAGTTGGGTCTTTATTGGTCTTGGTTCTGGGCCACAGTGGTCTGTGGGGAATGATGGGTTTTGAAGTACTACAAATCCCATTTTCCATGGTGGTACTTCAAGTCCCATCATGCATGGTCGGGGGTCTGTGTGCCAAGATAGGTTACTGTAAATTCAGGCCATACACAATGTCCCATGAGCTGAGGCCTAGTCAGGAGAATCAAGTTAATGAAGCCTTACTGTCAATTCAGGCCAAACAGCTTCCCAATGAGCTGAGGCCTAGTTCGGGAAATCAAGTTAATGAAGTCTTACTGTCAATTCAGAGCGTAAACAGCTTCCCAGTAAGTGAGGGCTAGTTAGGGAAATCAAGTTAATGAAGTCTTACTGTCAATTCAGAGCGTAAACAGCTTCCCAGTAAGTGAGGGCTAGTTAGGGAAATCAAGTTAATGAAGCCTTACTGTCAATTTTGGGCGTGGTCTGTGATTTTTTGGGGTGTAAATTTTCGGTTGGAAGTGATTTGGGTGTTTGTGTTGGGGATTGGCTCAGGCCTTTTCCTTATTCTGTTTTGGCAGTTTATTATGGGTCAGGATGTTCATGTTGGCTGGGCAGTGCTGCAGTTATGCAAACCGCCCTTATTGGCAGCCAATCATGTTGTTCAGAATGTAGAGGCTGGGTGAGTCTTTGGCTGCCCCGGAGGATGCTGGTAAATGTAGTTTTATTTTTACTCGTTTTGGGGGCCTTTTAGGTTTTGGGGGGGAAAGTTTCTTTGCTACAAACGTACCTTGCTTGAGGCCTATTTCTGTTGGCAAGTATTGTGTTTCTGCGTTGTATGGTTTCTTTGTTTGAGGTATACATCACATGACGTGAACCCATTTATATAATAGATCGTACTGATGGCAGCTTGTTCAACTTAAGCCGCCTGAGGGCCCGCACTAAGACTCTAAACTATCTAGTCCGTGAGCTGCTTTTGGCTGACGATGCTGCCCTTGTCGCCCATTCAGAAGCAGCCCTGCAGCGCCTCACATCCTGCTTTGCAGCAGCTGCAGAACTGTTTGGGCTGGAAGTCAGCCTGAAGAAAACGGAAGTCCTCTACCAGCCAGCACCACAGGAAGAACACCATCATCCCCACGTCAGCATAGACACATCTGTGCTTAAGTCCGTTCAGCAGTTCACCTACCTGGGAAGCATCATCTCTTCAGACGCCAAGATTGATAAAGAGATAGATCACAGATTAGCAATGGCATAGAGTGCATTCGGAAGGCTTCACAAAAGAGTCTGGAGCAACAAGCACCTGAGGCAAAGCACAAAAATCAGTGTGTACAGAGCTATCATACTATCTATTCTCCTTTATGGGTCTGAAACATGGGTCACCTATCGCCAATCTCGGATCTTTGTTTGCGAAGTAGTGCCAGAGAGAATTCCAAACACAGTAGATCCATTGAATGAATTACAGCATTGGTTCCCAACCTGTGGTCTGTGGACCACCAGTGGTCCACAAGACTGAAAATATCGTCCACAACCTCACCATTACTACACTGTTGCCTTGAAATCACAGAGTAATGAGAGCAACTGGTCTTGTGAAAACCCCTTATAGTGCTGAGGCACTATAGTCATCAACACGCTTGTAGAAAGCATGGGTGAGTCCTTCCTGAATCTTCATTCACGAAGAAAAGCCAAGAGAAGAGAAGATATTTTTGTATGCAACATTGCCAGTTTTGTTTCATCTCTGCAAAGTAAAGAGCAAAGATTTTTCTGTTCATTTTTACTCTGGTCTGAGAGTCTTTTGCATTTTGGACTTTGGGCGCTGGGACGTTGGGCAAAACACGTGCTGTGTAACAACTTTTAGCCTGGTAGATATAGTAATACCTAATACATGTCAACTGGGTTTACGAAAAATGTGTTTGTTAGTATATCTAGCTACAGGTATATTGGATAAAAGAAGTCAAAAAGTACACTGCCATATAATCCAGTTTCTTCTTCTACATCATCATCATCATCATCATCATACATTTATATTCTGCCCTTCTTTCTATTGCTCCTTTCCGTCCATCAAACTACATATGCAGGGTTGGACTAAGGTAATTTTAAATGGTAAGCGAACATTATTTTGTCCCCCCAATCACTGAAAAATTAAAGGTAGAATATTATTCACATGTTCAGGGGCGCATCTGGCTGCCGGGCGCTCCTCCTTGGTTTCCGGCTTCGTGGAAGGTGCGCATGTGCGCCGGGTGTGCATATGCGGAGCCAGCTGGTTCCGTGTGTGCGCATTTGGTGAGCATTTGGTGTGGCGTGGGTGGGCCGCCTTCCACGGGGCCGGAGACTGAGGAGGAGGGTTTGGCAGCCGGGCACTCCTCCTCGGTCTCCGGCCTCGTGGAGCCGCTGCAGGGGACTCTGGTCAGCTCGCGCCACACCAGATGCGCATGCACGGAACCAGCTGGTACTGCACGTGCGCATTTGGTGCGGCGTGGGCGGATCGGAGACTGAGAAGGGGTGTTTGACAGCCGGATGTGCCCCTGAATGTGTGGCGCCCCACGCAGGTGCGTAGTTCACATAATATAAGATACGTACCCTAGGATTCTCTAGGTAGTTGTCATGGCAATTGAAGTGGCATCATAGTGCTTTAACTTTGTAGTGTGCAAGAGCCTGAGACTGCCCAACTCAGCAGCAAGGCCCAGTTCTCAGTTTGCAAGAACAGCAGGTAAGAAGGCAAGTAAGGGCAGCCAGTTACCAAAGCAACTGGGGGAACGACATACCGTTTCCACTGTCTCCCAGTTCCTCCTTTACCCACCACCTGACATTTACCTATGTGGCCTGCTTGGCACACTGCTTCAGGGCCTCTGAACTGAGCCGCTGTGATTGCCATTAGGACAGAACGTACTGAACACATGCAAATTGGACACACATGCTCAAATGTTACCCTTAATTTACTTTAGAGATACAGCTTGACATCCTTTATCCAGAATTGCAAAATTGTCCACCTAGGTGGCTGAGAGAGTGACCCCTGTGCTTTCAAACGGTTCAATGTACACAAGCTTTCTTTCATGCACGAAATTACTTTTAAAAGATTCTACACAATTACGTTATGCATACAATGTGTATACGGGAAAGGAAGGGCGACTTGAGGCCATTGCCAGAATAGTACAGATGTTACTGAACTCTATTCACTGGATCAGAGAATTGAGGAAGGTCTTATCAGGCAGAAACCAACACTCCTGGGCACTCATACATCAAGGCATTTGGAATATCCCAAAATGGCAATATCCTCACAGGGCTGCTGATACAGAACCCCCAACATGTGAAAGTGCAAGAGATTGTGGAAGCCGTAGGCATCTCACATGGCTCAGTGGTTTCAATTTTAAATGATCTCTCGGGTATCAGAAAGCTTTCTCATACCTACGCGACCCCTCCCGGGAGAGGTCCATCCGGATCCCACCGACCTTCTTCCTTCCAGTGCGTCCTCTCTTCCGGGGGGCTCCTGGTGGCGCTGCCAAAGAAGGTGGGCGGGATGGGCTGCATGGGGCCTTGGGGAAGCCCTGCCCGACTCTGCTCTTCCCGGCGGCAGGCCTGGACACGATGCTTATCGGGGGCGCGTGCAAGGGGAGGGGCGTGCGCATGCGCTCATGTTCGGAGGAGGAAGGGGGCTGCGTGCACGCACTTGTGTGCTGGCAGGCTCTTGTGCCTGACTGATGCAGGAGTGCCGTAGCCAGCGCATCTCGTTCTCCTCCGGCAGCACGCTCTTCTAGTTCTCCCCGAGCGCCAGAGGAGAAAGACAGCAGAATGGGCGAGGGGCGCCCCTGAGTACGCGGGCGCGTAATCGGCGTAACGGCTTGATCTGCCCCTGTGTGTGTATGTTCTATCGCTCCATCTTCCCTGCCGAAGAGCTTTGTTTATAAACTTCCTCCTTGATTGAATTGCTAGCTTTTCCTTATGGGTACTTTAAATATTTCCCCGCTTAAAACAGTACCTATCTACTCACATCGCTGTTTTCAATCTGCTAAGTAGGCGGAATCTGGGCTGAAGGCCGGGAGCTCACCTCAACCCAGGCTTCAAACTCTCAAGCTTGCGATTGGCAAGATTTACTGCAACTGGCAGTTAACCTGCTGTGCTAAAGCCCAGCAACCCATAGTTATTGCACTATGCGTCCACTTTTACTGCATCCTATGGAATTCCCAGCTTTGGCGAAGCACTAGAGGACAGTCAGTAACCTAATTGTTTTGGTTACTACCTTATTTCTTCAATTGTAAGACGCCATCAATTATTAGATGCACCCTAATTTCAGTGCAACGAACACAACTTAAATACATACGATATACCTGCGATTCTAATACACAGCCCATTGTGGGTTGAGTATCCTGCCATTAGCTTCTTGGGACAAGCTAGGATATAAATATAATAAACAGCAAAAAAAAAGAGAGAATATCAAGATGGGTTTAATAAATTGAACAGTCTCTATTTTTTCCTACTAAAGTCTTCTTTTTACATTTTGTGACACTTGTTCTATTTGTTTCTAAGGGACCGCATGATAGTTTACTGTGACATTAAATTAGTCAATGGAGTTTGGTGACCTTACAGAGTCAACAGTTGCTAAACAAATCTGGAGAAAACTATTTTTGGTATTTTAGGCAGTTTAAGGACTATTTTAGTGCTTTTTCACATTTTCAATGTTATTATTCCACTGCTTTTAAACTGATTTAAAATTTTATTTCCTATTCGATAATATTATTTTTGACCCCAATTTTTAAAATACACTTTATACTATACAGAGAAGTTTCATTAGTGGGTGTGGGGTTTGCTAGGAAAGCTGAATGACTGAGTCGTGAAATGATGCATGTCTAAAATGTGTGTCGCCAACAACATGAAATGTTTGGAAAGCTCTGTGCTTGGTCCTCTAATGCAGTGTTTCCCAACCAGTGTGCCGTGGCACACTAGTGTGCTGTGAGCGATCATCAGGTGTGCCGTGGGAAATTGGAACCTCCACTACCCTTTCTTCCTCCTCCTGCTGAACACTTTTTCTTCTCCACTCGGGCTCCCTTCTTCCCAGCCTCGCTCTGCTCGCTTTGCTCACACTGCCACCATTTTGATCCGAGGGGGCAGTGTGAGCATGTTCAGGAGGGGAGGGGGGAGGGAGGAAGATATGGGGCGAGTCTGCACAGTAGCGCCTGCATGGGTCACTTCTTCCTCCCTCCCCCCTCCCCTCCTGAAGAAGGGAGCCCAAATGGAGAAGAAAAAGTGTTCAGCAGGAGGGGGAAGAAAGGGCGTGAAGGGGAAGGAGGAGGAAGAGGTCTCTGTCGAAAGCTTGCATGGGCAAACTTGGACCTTCCAGGTGTTTTGGACTCCAGCTCCATCTCCTACCATTCCTAGCAGCCTCAGGCCCTTTTCCTTCCCCCAGCCACTTAAGCAGGAAAGGGCCTCAGGCTGTTAGGAATGGTGGGAGTTGGAGTCCAAAGCACCCAGAGGGCTGAAGTTTTCCCATGCCTGTTTTAGGGACCTTAAAGTGGTGAGCCTCCTTCCAACATTGTGATTCTGGATAGAAAACAAACAACATAACATAACATTGTTTGAGTCCACAGTGCTCTCTGGGTTTAGGTGAACTACAACTTCCAAACTCAAGGTCAATTCCCAAGAAAACTTTCAGTACTTTCTGTTGGTAATGAGAGTTCAATATGCCAAGTTTGGTTCAATTCCATTATTGCAAGAGTTCAGGATGCTCTTTGATTAGCATTAAATAGCCTTGCAGCTTCAAAGCCTGGCTGCTTCCTACTTGGGGGAATCCTATGTTGGGAGGTGTTAGCTGGCCCTGATTGTTTCCTGTTATTTTGCTATTCCTGGTTTCACTTTCATGGGGTCCTCTAATAAAGCAGAATTGGTGCTTTTAGCAGAAGTACGGTCAGGAGAGAGTGATGCACAAGCACAGGCCTTAGTATAAGTGAGATAGCTTGCCAGAAATCATGCTGGCAGCCAAAACCGGGATAATGCACCCTGATTGGTACGGCAGGCACAAGCTGTGATTTGTTAGAGTACACCATGTGCCTTTCCTGATAACATTGGCCGTGATTGGCCTAGCTAGCACCCAGCGTGTGTTTGTTTACATTGTTACTGATTGGTAGGAACCGCGCATGGGCAAATGAAACTGTTCTTCCCTCTGCTGGCACGGAAGGACGGCATAGAGATGTTGCAAATTCAGAACATGATGCTCTTATGGCAGATAACATACTGTGGGAATGAAGAATTTAATACTGCGTAGTGCTGTTTAGCAAATAAGAGTGCGAATAGAATGTGATGCCAAATAATATGATGTTTAATTGGATAATAAAATATGTTGATGCTGTGAACCAATGATGCTGATGGAGAAAGGAGGGGCAAAGGGACCTGCCGCCATAGAGTGTATATAAGGGATAGTTAAGGATTGAACGGGGGTCTTGCCCTGTAGCAGCGAGTTCTGTGGGCAGGTCCCGCCAGCTGACGTTGTAATCAATAAATTTTGGCTTCATTTACCGCAGTAACGGTTGTTGCGTCTTCTCGTTCCTGTGCTCGCACGTTTGCGCCGCCCCAAAAGGTAAAAGGTACCACCTGGGAGTTTTGGGACTCCGGTTTTGCCGCTTCACTGCCCCTAATTACAGTGAATTGGAGGACTGACTGTACTTACAAATCTAATGCCGGTCTGAGTCCCTCGATAGAGGTGAGAAGGTCGGGGTACAAAAGTTTAAAATAAATAAATAAACTCTTCGTTGGCAGACTGGGGTTGGACGGGGTGGCTCTTGTGGCCTCTTCCAACTCTGTGATTCTAGGATTCAAGAACTCCTAGGATCACAGAGTTGGAAGGGACCACAAGAACCTTTCAGTCCAACCCTATTCGGTCATGCAGGGAAGGCTTATGGCAGTAGATCCAGACCTAATATCACTAACAAAATAAAATCAGTATGTCAAGAACTAAGGCTTCCAATTTGGGCAGCTTAAAAAGGGAATTCATAGAGGTTCAGGGTGTCAGTGGTTACTATTATCATACCTACCTCTTGTTACATCCCGAATAGACTATTGCAACACACTCTACATGGGGTTGCCTTTGAAGACTGCCCAGAAGCTCCAACTAGTCCAACGGTTGCTCACCAGAGCGGCATTCAGAGAGCATACAACCCCTGCTCTACATCAGCTCCACTGGCTGCCAATCTGCTACCGAGCACAAATTATTTATTTATTTATTTAAAACTTTTCTATCCCAACCTTCTCACCACCGGGGAGGGACTCGGACAGGCCTTACAGCAAAATTCAATGCATTTCATAAAATTAAAACATCATCTACAATACAAGTTAAAAATACATATAAATAAAATACATTGAAGCCCAAATCGCCAATAAAATCAGATCAACTCAGTCCAATAAATATAGTCATTCCCTTTATCCAGAAGTTTAAGATCAGCCAAGTGTGAGGGCTGATTTGCTCTAACTCATTTATCTTTTTGTACTCTGGGGATAACACCTTCAGGGAAAAAGCAAATATTCCCCAATAATGGTAAAATACATCTGTAAGAAACGTAACACATCACAACTAAAGGCAATGTATAGTTTGCTTAAGTCCGCAGGATGGTCAGATTGAGAACCCTTCGCTGGTGCCATGTGGCAAAGAGTCGCTCTGACTATTCCAGAGTAAACAGGGTCTTGGGTTTTGCTTAACTTTGCGTCCATAACATCAGTGGGCAGTTTTTGAGACAAAGGGAGAGAGGAAGCACTCCCTGCCTGCCCGATAGGGAGTGCTTTGCTTACAGGCTTCTGCGCAAGGGAGCTACTGGGCATGCGCGGAGGTTTTCGCGCATGTGCAGTTGCTCCTGCGCTCAACTTCAGCTCCAGAGCAACAGCGCCTGCGTCAAAACCTCCACGCGTGCCCAGAAGCGGCGTCGGAGCGCACAAGGCCGGGGTCAAAAAGCAGGCAGCGGCAGCACTGTCTGACGAACATCGGCAGGGCCAGGATGGCGCCCCATGCGGCCAGGATGGCACCCCCTTCCCAGATGGCGCCCTAGGCGGCCGCCTACTTGGCCTATCTTGTAGGACCGCCCCTGCCTAACAGCCTAAGGCCCCTTCCTTTCCCCCATCAGCCGCTTAAGGCTATTAGGAATTGTGGGAGTTGAAATCCAAAACACCTGTTAGGAATTGTGGGAATTGAAGTCCAAAACACCTGTTAGGAATTGTGGGAATTGAAGTCCAAAACACCTGTTAGGAATTGTGGAAATTGAAATCCAAAACACCTGTTAGGAATTGTGGAAGTTGAAATACAAAACACCTGTTAGGAATTGTGGAAATTGAAGTCCAAAACACCTGTTAGGAATTGTGGGAATTGAAGTCCAAAACACCTGTTAGGAATTGTGGAAATTGAAATCCAAAACACCTGTTAGGAATTGTGGGAATTGAAGTCCAAAACACCTGTTAGGAATTGTGGAAATTGAAGTCCAAAACACCTGTTAGGTGTAGAATGCCGCAACGAGTTGCTCATGTGGTGACCCCCAACCATCAAATTATTTTCGTTGCTACTTCACAACTGTAATTTTGCTACTGTTGTGAATCATAATGTAAATCTTTAATATGCAGGATGTATTTTCATTCACTGGACCAAATTTGGCACAAATACCCTTGAGATACACCCATATTTGAATACTGGTGGGGTTGGGGGGGAGGGATTGCTGGGATTTATGGTTCACCTACAATCAAAGAGCATTCTGAACTCCACCAACAATGGAATTGAACCAAACTTGGCACACAGAACTCCCATGATGACCAACAAAATATTGGAAGGGTTTGGTGGGCATTGACCTTGAGTTTGGGAGTTATAGTTCGCCTACATCCAGAGATGACTGAGGACTCAAACAACGATGGATCTGGGCCAAACTTGGCACGAATACTCAATATGCCCAAATGCAAACACTGGTGGAGTTTGGGGAAAATAGACCTTGACATTTGGGAGTTGTAGTTGCTGGGATTTATAGTTCACCTACAATCAAAGAGCATTCTGAATCCCACCAAGAGAAGAATTGGGCCAAACTTCCACCTCAGAAACTCTGTGACCAACAGAAAATACTGTGTTATTATAACAATGGCATGGTAAAACTGTATCTCTTATATCAGGCCTGGTCAAAGTTGGGCCTACCAGGTGTTTTGGACTCCAACTCCCAGCATTCCTAGTAGCCTCAGGTCCTTTCCTTTCAGCCCTCAGGAAGGGGCTGAGGCTGCTGGGAGTTGGAGTCCAAAACTCCTGGTAGGCCCAACTTTGACCAGGCCTGTCTTATATGCTAATTGAGAGGGATAAACAATCTGAAGTGGGCGTGGCTTGTTTTCGGGGGCGGGGCCACACACCCTGAAGAGCAGCTAGAAAGAGAAAGCGGGTGACGAATGGGCGGAATCACAGGAGCAGAACGCCCCGCCCCCTGCATGGGGTGGGCGTGGCCTTGGAGCTCGTGGGCGTGTCCCTGTCAGAAAGTAAAAAGTGCTAGAGGGGGTGTGGCTTAAGGGAGAGGCGTGGCCTCCACTTCTGAGAAGTAGGAGAAATTGGAAAGTGGGCGGTGCCAGAGGAATCGAGGCCCCGCCCAAGTGGGTGTTGGATGGCAGACACCCCTCTCTCTCTCTCGGCATTACTTTGCGAACGAAGATTCAGGAAAGACTCATCCCACGCTTTCTACAAGCGCGTCGATGACTAAAAAGGCCAATCTGAGATAGGCAAGTTCGGTTGCAGAAAGCACGGCAGAAAGTCTCCTTGGATGATATTGTTTCCAAGTTGCGGTTCTTTCTGCGTTGTCGTTTCTCTTCGAGACCCATTTGGCGTGTCTTCTCGAAAGAGGCCGCAGCATTGTGGATAGTGCGTCTCCACGCCTCCCAAGTGAGGCCAGGGTGGACCATTTTTGGTGATCAATCTGGCCGAGCCTGAGATGTTGTTTCAGGGAGATCTTATATCTCTTTTTTGGGGTGCCTCTCTTGTGCTGACCAGTGAGTTCACCATAGAGTAGTATCTTTGGGAGGCAGTGGTCCTCCATCCTAGAGACGTGTCCTGCCCAGTGCAGCTGTGTTCTCAATAGCATGGCCTCAATGGGGGTGATCCCTGCTTGCTCAAGGACAGCAACATTCGTCACATAGTCGGTCCAGTGTACATTTAGGATTGTGCGAAGACAGCGCTGATGAAAGCGTTCGAGGAGTCGTAGGTGTTGGCGATAGGTGACCCATGTTTCAGACCCATAGAGGAGAATAGACAGTACGATAGCTCTGTACACACTGATTTTGGTGCTGTGCCTCAGGTGCTTGTTGCTCCAGACTCTTTTGTGAAGCCTTCCGAATGCACTCTATGCCTTTGCTAATCTGTGATCAATCTCTTTATCGGTCTTGGCGTCTGAAGAGATGATGCTTCCCAGGGAGGCGAACTGCTGAACGGACTTAAGGACAGATGTGCTTATGCTAACGTGGGGGTGAGGGTGTTCTTCCTGTGGTGCAGGCTGGTAGAGGACTTCCGTTTTCTTCAGGCTGACTTCCAGCCCAAAGAGCTCTGCAGCTGTTGCAAAGCAGGATGTGAGGCGCTGCAGGGCTGCTTCTGAATGGGCGACAAGGGCAGCATCGTCGGCAAAAAGCAGCTCACGGACTAGATAGTTTAGACTGAGTCTTAGTGCGAGGCCTCAGGCGGCTTAAGTTGAACAAGCTACCATCAGTACGATAGCGTACATATATGCCATCTTCTTCGAGGTCTGCCGTATCCCTTTGGAGCATCATGCTGAAATAGACTGTCAATAGGGTTAGTGCAAGAACACAACCTTGCTTCACTCCATTAGTTATGAGAAATGGCTCCGAGAGAGCATCGCCGTCTCTGACTTGACCGCGCTGGCCCTCATGTAACAGGATAATCATGTTGAGCAGTGTTTCTCAACCTGGGGGTCAGGACCCCCAGGGGGGTCGCGAGAGGGTTTCAGAGGGGTCGCCAAAGACCATCAGAAAACATGTATTTATGATGGTCTTAGGAAGTCCTTTGGCAGAGAAGGCTGAAGATCTCTCTGCTTGTCCTTCTCTTTCTTTTCGGAAACAGACTGCGAATTCTCCCACCTAAAGCTCTCCTCTGCTGTGATTGGCAGGCCTCCCAGCCAAGGGGAGGGCTGTTTCTGAGACTCCAAGCGGGGACGGGAGAGCAGGCGTGCTTGGCGTATGGCAGCATGATGCGCATGTGAGGGAGAGTGAGGTGGGATGGAGGCTCACACCAGCTACTCCCTTCAAGGCAGGAGGGTTCTATGTAGGACATTTGACCCAGTTCTATCATTGGTGGGGTGCTAGGGGCTCTTTGATTGTGGGTGAACTATAAATCCCAGCAACTACAACTCCCAAATGTCAAGATCTATTTTTCCCAAACTCCACCAGTGTTCACATTTGAGTATATCGAGGATGAGTGTCAAGTGTGGCCCAGATCCCTCATTGTTGAGTCTATAGTGCTCTCAATGTAGGTGAACTACAACTCCCAAACTCAAGGTCAATGCCCACCAAACACTTCCAGTATTTGCTGTTGGTCATGGGAGGGTTTTTTGTGTGCCAAGTTTGGTTCAATTCCATTGTTGGTGAGTTCAGAATGCTCTTTGATTGTGGGTGAACTATAAATCCCAGCAACTACAACTCCCAAATGTCAAGATCTATTTTCCCCAAACTCCACCAGTGTTCACATTTGAGTATATCGAGGATGAGTGTCAAGTGTGGCCCAGATCCATCATTGTTGAGTCTACAGTGCTCTCAATGTAGGTGAACTACAACTCCCAAACTCAAGGTCAATGCCCACCTGTGCAGAAGTGTTTATTTTTTTATTATGGGATTGAGGATTGAATGTGTATTGAAATGTTTAGATGTTTAGGGAAGGTGCACTTCTTCAGTGAAGGCCCACCTTGGGGAAGAGTTGCCATAGCAACATGGCTGTAAGGCAGAGGTGGGAGGAGTCAACAGCTTTCTGCCACAGCCAAGAATAGAATTCTGGGGAAGTTTGAATTCTGACGGTTTAACTGTCAGCCCAGCTCTAGGAGAGAGCAGGTTCTGAGGGCAGTCTGGTTTTGGAGCTGTAGAGAGACAGGTCTAGTAGGCTGAGCTTGCGAGCCAGTCGGTTGGTATAGAGCCTGAGGGCTAGAGATAGGCAAGGTGCCTAGAGGAGGAGAGAGGGTCTGTGTGTGAGATAGTTACATACTGATCTAACTGAGTAATAGTAACAGTTAAACGTTTTAAACTTTGTATCTTCTACAATACCAATGTAACCATGATGAGTTGAGCCTCTAAGAAGTTATAACGTATCCATCACGCTTTTGTGCCAAGCTATAAATAAACTGTTATTGTTCTTTTCATCAACAACCTCTCTCTGTTCCATATTTTAAAAAGTCCAGCCTCAGAGTAAAGCAAGACCGGAAAGTGTTTTTAACCTGTCTTGTTACACAGTTTGAAGTCCCACAATAATTGGTGACAGACCCTCCTAGATAACTGATAACAACAGTCCTCACAATCTGGTGGCTAATCTCTTCATATTTAAGGGATCCTTAAATTAAAGTTATACAACACCCTTTTACATTAGGTCAGATACGTAGTGACCTCATCGTTACAAATTGGTGGCAGCGGTGGGATCAGGAAAAGAGGGTCCACCCTGTCCAGCCGGTTCATTTGAATAGCCTCCTCACACCACCAAACACTTCCAGTACTTGCTGTTGGTCATGGGAGTCTTTTTGTGTGCCAAGTTTGGTCCAATTCCATTGTTGGTGAGTTCAGAATGCTCTTTGATTGTGGGTGAACTATAAATCCCAGCAACTACAACTCCCAAATGTCAAGATCTATTTCCCCCAAACTCCACCAGTGTTCACATTTGAGTATATCGAGGATGAGTGTCAAGTGTGGCCCAGATCCTCATTGTTGAGTCTATAGTGCTCTCAATGTAGGTGAACTACAACTCCCAAACTCAAGGTCAATGCCCACCAAACACTTCCAGTATTTGCTGTTGGTCATGGGAGGTTTTTTTTTGTGCCAAGTTTGGTTCAATTCCATTGTTGGTGAGTTCAGAATGCTCTTTGATTGTGGGTGAACTATAAATCCCAGCAACTACAACTCCCAAATGTCAAGATCTATTTTCCCCAAACTCCACCAGTGTTCACATTTGAGTATATCGAGGATGAGTGTCAAGTGTGGCCCAGATCCATCATTGTTGAGTCTATAGTGCTCTCAATGTAGGTGAACTACAACTCCCAAACTCAAGGTCAATGCCCACCAAACACTTCCAGTATTTTGCTGTTGGTCATGGGAGGTTTTTTTGTGTGCCAAGTTTGGTTCAATTCCATTGCTGGTGAGTTCAGGATGCTCTTTGATTGTGGGTGAACTATAAATCCCAGCAACTACAACTCCCAAATGTCAAGACCTATTTCCCCCAAACTCCACCAGTGTTCACATTTGAGTATATCGAGGATGAGTGTCAAGTGTGGCCCAGATCCCTCATTGTTGAGTCTATAGTGCTCTCAATGTAGGTGAACTACAACTCCCAAACTCAAGGTCAATGCCCACCAAACACTTCCAGTATTTGCTGTTGGTCATGGGAGTTTTTTTGTGTGCCAAGTTTGGTTCAATTCCATTGTTGGTGAGTTCAGGATGCTCTTTGATTGTGGGTGAACTATAAATCCCAGCAACTACAACTCCCAAATGTCAAGATCTATTTTCCCCAAACTCCACCAGTGTTCACATTTGAGTATATCGAGGATGAGTGTCAAGTGTGGCCCAGATCCCTCATTGTTGAGTCTATAGTGCTCTCAATGTAGGTGAACTACAACTCCCAAACTCAAGGTCAATGCCCACCAAACACTTCCAGTGTTGCTGTGGGTCATGGGAGGTTTTTTTGTGTGCCAAGTTTGGTTCAATTCCATTGTTGGTGAGTTCAGAATGCTCTTTGATTGTGGGTGAACTATAAATCCCAGCAACAAGGGGGCGCCAATGGAGAGGGGCAGGCGCCCAGAGAGGGAGGAAAAGGCTTGTCTTTGAAGTGGGCGGGGCTTGGCAGCAGTGGGCGTGCCCGGGTGGCTTGCCCCGCCCCCAAGAGAGAGGGAGGGAGAAAGTGGGCGGTGCCAAAAGTTTTTGAGAGCCTCTCCCGCTCGCATCGGGGGGAGTAGGCGTGGCTTAGCTGCAGTGGGCGTGGCCCACACCCAGGAGAGCCGGGGCGGGGCGGTGCCAGGGGCGCCGAGGCCCCGCCCACGTGGGCGTGGCTTGTGTCACTTTCCCAGCCCGGTGAGTGACAGAAGCGCAGAGCGGGAGGAAAGGGCTTTGGCGGGGGCGCAGGTCGGTCCCTCTGGCGCTGCTTCCTCGGGTGTTTCCGCCGCTCGGGCCCGATGTCTTCGGTGCAGGTGCTCTACCCTCCGAAGCTCCTGGGCCCGGCCTTCCCGAAGGATGACCTGACTCCGGGTAAGTCAGCGGGCAGGTTGGGGCCCGTCCACACTGTGGAATTAACGCGGTTTAGTATCGCTTTGACTACCTCGGCTTAATAACTGTGTCATCTTGGAAGCGACACCTCTTAAGTTCTCCAAACTACACTTTGCGTTGATTCCATGACATTGGCAGTTCAGGCGGTGCCAAACCGCGTTAATTCTACAGTGTAGATGCACCTGTGGCTCCTTGGCATGCTGTTACCTTTGGAAAGTGTTTGTTTGCTGACCCAGCGGGAGGGGAAGGGACCCCCCCCCCTTCTGCCTCTCTCTCTCTTGACAAAGTTTAGGAGATTTCCATTGCCTTGCCTGTTGCCAAACCTATGGAAAGGGCCGCAGTCTTTTCCAGCGCAAGTGCTGCCACCCACCGGTGACCGGTGGTATTGCACCTCATTCCTCTCTCGATGCCTTTCAACTTTATAAAGGCATCAAGAGCTAGGCCGCCTTTAAAGGGACAGGGACCTCCCGGGCGGGCCTGGCCCTTTAACTCTTAAAGGGACAGGCTCCAGGGGACAACACTTAAACCTGAACACTGAGAAATGAATTAGTAGGTTGGTTATTTAAACAGTGTTTACAGTGTTGTGATTTTAACTGACTTGTAGGTTTAATTCGGGAGTGTCCCAAAAGTTTTTTGACAAAGTCCCTCACCAAAGGCTCCTAAACAAGCTCTTCAGCCATGGAATCAGGGGACAGGTCTTGTCCTGGATTGGAACCTGGCTAAACTGTAGGAAACAAAGGGTGGTAATAAACGGACACTTCTCTGGGTGGAAAGAGGTGAGAAGTGGCGTACCCCAAGGTTCAGTTTTGGGTCCGTTACTTTTTAATTTATTCATTAATGACCTGGATGTAGGAGTGAATTGTGAGGTAGCAAAGTTTGCAGACGACACTAAATTGTTCAGGTAGTTAAAAATGAAACTGATTGTAAAGAGCTCCAGAAAGATCTCTCGAAATTGAGTGAATGGGCAACAAAGTGGCAAATGCATTTTAACCTAAACAAGTGTAAAGTCATGCACATCGGGGCAAAGAACCCCAACTACACTTATCAACTGATGGGGTCAAAGCTTCCGAGACAAACCAGGAAAGGGATCTTGGGGTTTTGTGGACAGCTCAATGAAGATGTCAACCCAGTGCGCAGCAGCAGCGAAAAAGCAAATTCTATGCTTGGCATGATCAGGAAGGAATCGAAAATAGGTCGGCAAATGTTGTATTGCTCTCTACAAATCGATGGTGAGGCCACATTTGGAGTACTGTGTACAATTCTGGTCTCCGCACCTCAAGAAGGATATAACGGAACTGGAAAAGGTACAAAGAAGGGCAACAAAAATGATCCAAGGGATGGAGCAGCTCCCTTATGAAACCAGGTTGCAACGCCTTGGTCTTTTCAGCCTTGAAAGACGGCGTTTAAGAGGTGACTTGATTGAAGTGTATAAAATCATGCATGGGATAGAAAAGGTGAATAAAGAAAAATATTTTCTCTGTCATCCAACACTAGGACTAGGGGGGCACTCCCTAAAGCTCCAAGGTAGGAAAGTTAGGACTAATAAAGGGAAATATTTCTTCACCCAGAGAAAGGGTCATTGGGTTATGGAACTCACTTCCAGAGGAGGTTGTGACAGCGGTCAGCCTGACAGCTTCAAGGCAGGATTAGACAGATTCATGGATACCAAGGGAATCAGTAGCTACTGAAATGGACATCCAAGTGCCACCTCTGTGTTGATGGAGGCAGGCAGGATTTCCCGGTACTGGTTGTGGGGGTCGGGAGCAGGTGAGGGTTTTGCCCTCCTTTCTGCTAGAGATCCCTGTGTACAACTAGTGGGCCACTGTGTGACACAGAATGCTGGACTAGATGGGCTGAGGCCCGATTCAGCATGGCTCTTCTTATGTTCTTATGTTCTTATGTCCTTTTTGTACATAGGAAAAACTAACAAACTCACCACACACACACCTATATATATATTACTAGCTGTACCCGGCACGCGTTGCTGTGCCCTTTTAGAGATGCGAGGAAGTCCAATCATCCACGGTGTGCCCTCCTCTAAACTGCAGTTGGATGGAGTGGGGGTCATGGGGGGCATGGTGTGCCAAGTTGGGTCTTTATTGGTCTTGGTTCTGGGCCACAGTGGTCTGTGGGGAATGATGGGTTTTGAAGTACTACAAATCCCGTTTTCCATGGTGGTACTTCAGGTCCCATCATGCATGGTCGGGGCTCTGCGTGCCAAGGTAGTTTACTGTAAATTCAGGCCATACACAATGTCCCATGAGCTGAGGCCTAGTTAGGAACAGCAAGTTAATGAAGCCTTACTGTCAATTCAGGCCATACACAATGTCCAATGAGCTGAGGCCTAGTCGGGAGAATCAAGTTAATGAAGTCTTACTGTCAATTCAGAGCGTAAACAGCTTCCCAGTAAGTGAGGGCTAGTTAGGGAAATCAAGTTAATGAAGCCTTACTGTCAATTTTGGGCGTGGTCTGTGATTTTTTGGGGTGTAAATTTTCAGTTGGAAGTGATTTGGGTGTTTGTGTTGGGGATTGGCCTTTTTCTTATTCTGGTTTGGCAGTTTATTATGGTTCGGATGCAAACCGCCCTTATTGGCAGCCAATCATGTTGTTCAGAATGTAGAGGCTGGGTGAGTCTTTGGCTGCCCCGGAGGATGCTGGTAAATGTAGTTTTATTTTTACTCGTTGTTTTGGGGGCCTTTTAGGTTTTGGGGGGGAAAGTTTCTTTGCTACAAACGTTCCTTGCTTGAGGCCTATTTCTGTTGGCAAGTATTGTGTTTCTGCGTTGTATGGTTTCTTTGTTTGAGGTATACATCACATGACGTGAACCCATTTATATAATAGATGTGTGTGTGTGTGTGTGTGTTGAGTTTGTTAGTTTTTCCTATGTACAAAAACTTTTGGGACACTCCAGAATTTATATATATATATATACACACATATATATACACATATATATATATATGTGTGTGTGTGTGTGTGTGTGTTAAAATGCCTCTGAGTGTGTTGTCTTACATGTTTGTATGTCAAAGGGCATTGAATGTTTGCCTGAATATGTGCATTGTGATCCACCCTGAGTCCCCTGCGGGGTGAGAAGGGCGGAATATAAATGATTTATTTATTTGTACTCTTTTAATATGTTGTGAGTCACTTTGGGTCCCGTTTAGGGACAAAAACAGGATATAAATAAAGATTTATTGTTATGATTATCATCATCATCATGATTTAATTCTGTTTTAATGTTTGTATGTTTGTATATTTCAAATTGTGTACTAATGCTTTTATGTTAGGCCATTTTGAGTTTCCTTTGGGAGAAATAAAGCAGGATGTTAATAATAATAATAATAATAATGATGATGATAATTGCCAAGACAGAAGTACTGATTCCGAGGTTGCTTTCATCTAGAGAACCGCTCAGCCCATAGTATATATTTTCATCCCCTTTAGCACAATAAGCAAATATCTCAGAACAGGGTGGAGTCTCCTTCCCTGGAGGATTTTAAGCAGAGGCTGAATGGCCATTTGTCAGGAATGCTTTGATTGTGTCTTCCTGCATGGCAGAATATTGTTAGACTGGGACCCCTTCCACACAGCTGAATAAAATCCCACATTATCTGCTTTGAACTGAAATATATGGCAGTGTGGGCTCAGATAACCCAGTTCAAAGCAGATATTGTGGGGTTTTCTGCCTTGATATTCAGGGTTATATGACTGTGTGGAAGGGCCCTAGATGGCCCTTGGGGTCTCTTCCAAGTCCATAATCCTATCTCACTCAATTTGTCAACTATCGGCCAGTTTCCAATCTCCCCTATTTGGGCAAAGTCCTGGAATGTGTGATGGCTTCGCAACTCCAGGAATTCTTGGTATGACACCGATTATCTAGCTCCGGCGCAGTCTGGCTTTACGCTGGGACATGGTACTGAGACAGCCTTGGTTGTCTTAGTGCAGTGGTTCTCAACCTGGGGTCCCCAGGTGTTTTGGCCTACAACTCCCAGAACTCCCCGCCAGTTTACCAGCTGTTAGGATTTCTGGGAGTTGAAGGCCAAAACATCTGGGGACCCACAGGTTGAGAACCACTGCCTTAGTGGATGATCTACGCCAGGAGCTGGACAGGGGGAGTGTGTCCCTGTTGGTTCTGCTGGACCTCTCAGCGGCCTTCAATACCGTCGGCTACGGTATCCTTCTGGGACACCTCGCGGGAATGGATCTTGGTGGTACTGCTTTGCAGTGGCTCTGGACCTTCCCGGGGGGTCAGTGTCAGAAGGCGTTGGTAGGGGACTTCTGCTCGGCTCCAAAGCCATTGTACTGTGGGGTCCCGCAGGGTTCAGTATTATCCCCTATGTTATTTAACATGTACATGAAGCCGTTGGGGGAGATCATCCGGAGTTTTGGGGTGCGGTGTCATCTGTACGCAGATGATGTCCAACTCTGTCACGCCTTCCCACCTGCTACTAAGGAGGCTGGTCAAGTCCTGAACTGGTGCTTGGCCGTTGTAACGGACTAGATAAGGGCAAAAAGATTTAAAGACAGAGGTCCTCCTGGTCAGTCGTAAGGCCAAACAGGGCATAGGGTTACAGCCTGTGCTTGACAGGGTGACACTCCCCCTGAAGGCGCAGGTTTGCAGCTTGGGAGTGTTCCTGGACTCATAGCTGAGTCTGGAACCCCAGGTCTCAGGGGTGGCCAGGGGAGCTTTTGCACAGCTAAGGCTCGTGCGCCAGCTGCACCCGTACCTTGGGAAGTCAGACTTGGCCACAGTGGTCCATGCTCTGGTTACATCCCGAATAGACTACTGCAACGCTCTCTATGTGGGGTTGCCTCTGAAGACTGTTCGGAAGCTTCAGTTACTCCAACGTTCGGCAGCCAGGTTACTAACGGGAGCGGGGTACAGGGAGCTCACAATGCCCTTGTTATACCAGCTCCACTGGCTGCCGATTAGCTTTCGAGCACAATTCAAAGTGCTGGTATTGACCTACTAAACCCTATATCGTTCCGGCCCCGTTTACTTGTCTGAACGTATTCTTCCCTACGAACCATTAAGGCCATTAAGATCTTCCAGAGGGGCCCTGCTCTCTGTCCCACCACATTCGCAAACGCAGCTGGTGGAGATGAGAGACAGGGCCTTTTCTGTGCTGGCCCCTCAGCTGTGGAACTCTCTCCCAACCGAGATTAGATCTGCCTCCTCACTCCTGACCTTCAGGAAGCTATTGAAATCCGGGATCTGGAAAGAAACATTCCCGTAATAATGGTTGAGTTTTGTACTGGTCAGTGACCGTAATAAAATTTTGTTGTTGTAATGGTTGAGTTTCAATAATAGACTAAGTATCGATGATGTATGCCAGTGCTGTCCAACTTCTGGCGGGTCCAGGGCCGGATAAGAGGTCACTGATGACCTGTGGGGCCACTCGGCCCCGCCCCCAGGCCCCCCAGGCCCCGCCCCCAGCCCAGGCCCCGCCCCCTGCTAAAGCCGCCGAAAAAGGAGGGTAGGCGGCGCCAAGAGCAGCGCGTCACAGGCCTGGCGTGACGGCGCTGCTCTTGGCACCGCCTACTCCTCCTTTTCGCCCCTCCCTTCCTAGGGCGGGGGAGCTGCTGGGGCAGGGGGCGCCGAAAAGGAGGAGCTAGCTCTCTTCCTCCTCCCTGCCTCGCCTCCCCCTCCCCCCCGGCCGCCATTTTTAAAAAAATTGATTTTTTTAAAAATTTAAAAATGGCGGCTGAGGGCATAGGTGGGGCCGTGTCCAACAGGCTACGGGGCCGGATCCGGCCCCGGGGCCGCCAGTTGGACAGCCCTGATGTATGCGGACCGAAATTGGACATGTTTTTTATCTTGGCGACCTGGTTTATATGTACTTATATGTATTTATTCTAATGTATTTTAATATTTTATTGTTTTTATGATGTTTTAAATTGTAATTTGGCATTGAATCCTTGCTTTTAACCGGCCTGAGTCCCTCTGCGGAGGTTGAGAAGATCAGTATATAAAAGTTTTAAATAAATAAATAAATAAAATCAGTGTGCAAGAACATAACCTGTCTTGCCAAAGGTTCTACAACATGAATGCTTTTGCAAAGGCAGGGCATGTTGCTTCCTGGTGTGGTGGTAGCTTTCTTTTCTTTCTGAATGACCCTTTAGAATCCCCTCTCGATCACTGTGACAGAGCAGAGCTGGCCAGTACTTTGACCTGGTCATGTCATCTTACCTGATGGTGTGCTTACATCCAGCTCCGGGAAAAGTTACACTGGGAAAAGGAGATAATACGGTAGCTCTCAGAATCCCACATACTTTTGGACAGATGGACAGATGGATAAAGCATATCTCGTTCCCTAAAAGCTTTGGAAATTGTTTGGAAAGACTTTGGGTGCGTCTACACTTTGGAATTAATGTAGTTTGACACCACTTTAACTGCCATAACTCCATTCTATGGAATCTTTGGAACTGTAGTTTGGTAGAGAAGGTTAAATAATGCAATGATTATGATGACGGTTGTGATTTTATTTCTTTCCCACCTCTCCTTATGGCTCGAGGTGGGTTACAACATAGCTAGAAATCACATAATCGTTATATAAAATACACATATTGAAAGACCTCGTAAAACTACAATTCCCACAATTGATCCATGGCAGTTAACGTGGTGTCAAACTGTGTTAGCTTTTGTTGTTGTTGGTTTGTGCCTTCAATTCAACTCTGAGTGGTGGGGGACAGTACCGTAGCCAGGATTTTGATTGGGGGGGGGGGGGAGGAGTGAGTCTGAGTGAGAGAGGGTCTACCCTAGCAAACCTTTTGTATCGTTATCCCAATACCCCCATGCATATGGGATATATAGAGCATGGTGATCAGATCATGATATGAATACACATAACAGTTTAAATAATGTACCAGTAAGGCCTTCTTGCGGACCACCCTGAGAATTTGGGGGGGGGGCTGAGCCCCTCAAGCCCCCCCCCCCCTCGGGGCTATGACCCTAGTGGGGGACCTTTCATAGGGTTTTATATAAAAGGGATTCGTTATTGCCACCTTCTTGCCCAAAGTCAACCAATGAGTTTCCATGACTGAGCAGAGATTTGAACTCTCCTCTCCTAGATTTATTGACCAACTACGCTAGCTTGGGGACCCGGCGGTGCCCGAGTTATTTGAGAAAGGCATTGTGTGCCAAGGTTGGTCTTTGGTACTTCAAGTCCCATCATCCATGGTCCACCTTCCTCCGGACTGCAGTAGAAGATAGTGTGGGTCATAGGGGCACTGTGTGCCAAGTTTGGTCTTTATTGTTCTTGGTTGGGGGCACAGTGATCTGTGGGAAGTAAAGCATGTGAAAGTCCCATAAAGTCCCATAATCCGTGGTCCACCTCCCCTAAACCTCACCAGGATGTAAAGGGGGTAATGGGGGTTATGTGTGTGGTCTCGACCAGTCATTGGATGAGTGGTTTCAGTACGTGAGTGAAGGTACTGCAACTCCCATCTTCCATGGTCCCTCCTCCTTCAAACTGCAGCAGCATGTAGAGTGGGTCATGGGGGCTCTGTGTGCCAAGTTTGGTCGTGATCAGTCATTGGATGAGGGTCGCAGCAGTCTCGGGAAATGAGTGAAGATACTTCAAGTCCCATCATGCGTGATCCACCCTCCTCCGAACTTCACCAGGATGTTAAGTGGGTCATGGGGGCTTTGTGTGCCAAGTTTGATCTTGATCAGTCACTGGATGAGGGTCGCTGTGTGCTCGGGAAGTGAGTGGAGGTACTTGAAATCCCATAATCCATGGTCCGCCCTCCTCTAAACTGCAGTAGGATGTCGATTGGATAATGGGGGCACTGTGTGCCAAGTGTAGTCTTTATGGGTCTTTGTTCAGGGCCGCAGTGGTCTGTGGGGAATGAAGGGTTTGAATGTACTACAAATCCCATAATCCGTGGACATACTTCAAGTCCCATGATCCATGGTCCTCCCTCCTCCAAACTGCAGTAGAAAGTAGCATGGGTCATAGGGGCTCTGTGTGCCAAGGTTGGTTACTGTTAATTCAGGCCATACACAATGTCCCATTAACTGAGGCCTAGTCAGGAAAATCAAGTTAAGTAAGTCTTACTGTGAATTCAGGCTAAGGCCTAGCCAGGAGAATCAAGTTGAGGAAGCCTTACTGTCAATTCGGGCTGAGGCCTAGTTTGTAAAATCAGCTGCTAAAGGAAGCCTTTTTGTGAAGTAGGCTACTCTCTCTGGCACCTTTGAGATTTGGGATGTAGGAATGCTGGCCAATCAGAGCCAGTTTTGCAAATTCTCCCTCAGTGGCAACCAATTATGTGGTTTGAATGTTGAGTCTTGGATTCTTGGATGCTGGCCAATCAGAGTCCTTTATGCAAATACTCCCTCAGTGGCAACCAATCCCCTCTGTCTGGTGCCTTAGAATGTTGGAGTTCTGAGGCTGGCCAATCAGAGTCCTTTATGCAAATAATCCCACAGTGGCAACCAATCGAAATGCTCCCCACATATTCCTCCGCACCTCCCGCCGCAAACACTGACTTTTTTTTTACATACATAGAAGATAGATAGATAGATAGATAGATAGATAGATAATGGAACTCCTGCACCATGCAAGTAGGATTTCCTTAGCACGATTTCTGCAACATAAGGAGTGGAGCCAACATAAAGTGCTTTGACCATTGAACTACAACTTAGGACAGTGTTTCCCAACCAGTGTGCCGGGGCACACCAGTGTGCCGTGTGCGGTCATCAGGTGTGCCGTGGGAAATTGGAACCTCCAGGAAGGGGGGGGGGGGGAGTCTAGTGTGTTGAAGTATAAAAACCCTGAGAAACCTACCTCGATAAAGGCACAAAATTACTAACACCCCCCTCCCCACCCGTTGTCTTCTTGGTCTCTCCCTCTCCATGCATTGGGAAGGCCCGCCTCCCTTTCCCCAAGTAGAGACCTCCTCTTGCCTCCTGGGGGTTCTGTGTGGGAAGTTTGGCCCAGTTCTATCATTGGTGGGGTTCAGAATGCTCTGATTGTAGGGGAACTATAAATCCCAGCAACTACAACTCCCAAATGTCAAGGTCTATTTCCCCTGAACTCCATCTGCGTTCATATTTGGGCATATTGAGTATTCATGCCAAGTTTGGTCCTGATCCAACATTGTTTGAGTCCACAGTGCTCTCTGGATATAGGTGAACTACAACTCCAAAACTCAAGGTCAATGCCCACCAAACTCTTATAGTATTTTCTCTTGGTTATGGGAGTTCTGTGTGGGAAGTTTGTGTCTTTCTGCCATTCCTGCCAGGATATCTATGTTGAGTTCATCGAAACAGGTCCAGGTTTCACACTGAGTGTATAAATACATTTAAAAACATATTAACTATATGTATTACTGTGTTAGAGTGTCATTTTGTGTCATTTTGGTTGGTAGTGTGCCCCAGGATTTTGCAAATGTAAAAAGTGTGCCGCGGCTCAAAAAAGGTTGGGAAACACTGACTTAGGAGACCCAAATTTGAATCTCTTCTCAATTATGGAAACCCACTAAGTGGCCTTGAGCAAGGCACACTCTCTCAGCCTCAGTGAGAGGGAAAAGCAGGCTCATTTTGAACAAATCTTACCAAGCAAATCTCATAATAGGATCACTTTGGAGTCATCCTTAGTTAGAAATTAATTGAACACACATAGCAGTAAGTCAGTGTTGCTCAAAGTCATCCAGTGGGCCTTGATGGGATTCGAACTCAGGTTTCCTGGACTTCTAATCCAACATCCAAACCACTGCACCATGCTGTTGTTATTGTATGCATGTTGTTATTGAATGCCTTCAAGACATTTCTGGCTTATTCTAACTCTAAGGCAGTGTTTCTCAACCAGTGTGCCGTGGCACACTAGTGTGCCATGACCGATCATCAGGTGTGCCACGAGAAAAGCTCTCTGCCCCCCTTCCTTCCCCCCTCCTCCTGCCGAACTCCTGCTGCTTGGGGGAGGAGGAGGAAGGGCCAAGTGGCGGTGAAGAAAAAGAAGAAGGGGCCGGGGCACCGCCTCCTTCGGCCGTTTCCCCAGCCAGCCTCCCCTCCGCCATTACTCCCGCCACGACTCTCACCCTCGCCGCTGAAGCCGCGCGGAGGAGAAGCCCCGCCTACTGAAGCCCGTCCACCGCTCATGCTTCTCCTCTGTGGGAGAACTGAAGCCGGGGAGGGGCGGGCATGGCACGGCCTGGCTCCCCCTCCCCCCGGCTTCAGCGCTCCCACAGCTGTTCTTTACTGTGTTAGAGTGTCCTTTTGTGTCATTTTGGTTGGTGGTGTGCCCCCGGATTTTTTTAATGTTAAAAGTGTGCCGCGGCTCAAAAAAGGTTGGGAAACACTGCTCTAAGGCAACACTGAAACAGGTTTTTTCCTTGCAAGATATGTTGCATTGCTTTTTTCTAATGCAAATGGTTTTATTTATCATATTAAGAAACAAACCAAGGGTACAGTTGTAATGTATTTAAAAACACAGTGTTTTAAAATCTTGCCATTATACAAAATGTCCTTTGACCAATAGTTGGCCACTTGGAGTCCCTCTGGTGTTGCCCTCCAGCAAAGGAGGAGGAGAGGGAGGAGGAGTCCGCGGGAGCTGACCCCGCTGCCGGAAGCTTGAGGCAAGGCTTTCTGCCCTCTAGCCCCTCTGCGCCGGGGAAAGGGAGCAACCCCTCATATCCTGGCCTCTCCTGGCTGGGCTCCGGGTTCGCTGCAGAGCAGAGGCCAAGATGTGCAGCTCCACAGCCCAGCTTGTTTCCTTCCCGATCTGGCCCCAAGGCGACAGCAGGGAAGCAGAAGGGACGCGGGGGGGAGGCACTCCTGGGGAGGCTGAACCCCTTCGGGAAGGAGAGCTGGGGGTGGCGACGGCTGCGAGGCTCTGCCACAGTTTGTTCCGAGGCTCGGAGCCCCCCCCCGTGTGCTCAATTCCTATTCATCCTGCTCAGCCGAGCCCGCGTGCGCTTCGGCCACTCAGTGCAGCCCTCCCCCGTGGGACAGTGACGGGCCTCCTGCATGTGGGCCTCCCGGTGGGGGGTGGTGGCGGAAGCAGCGGCGTTACTAGGGTTCCCATATGTCCCTTATTCTAAGGGACGTCCCTTACTTTGGCCCTAAATTTTGTGTCCCTTATTTTCAGGCCCTGTCCCTTATTTTTGACTAGCAGGACAGGACTGGGCGGGGTTCACTAGAGCAGTGGTTCTCAACCTGTGGGTCCCCAGGTGTTTTGGCCTACAACTCCCAGAATTCTGAGCCAGTTTACCAGCTGTTAGGGTTTCTGGGAGTTGGAGGCCAAAACATCTGGGGACCCCCAGGTTGAGAACCACTGCACTAGAGGAAGGTGCGCGCTGTGGTTTCCACGGCAATGCCTGCCCGGGGATTCCAACTCGCAGGGCAGCCTGCGTCCCCGTTGGAAGGAAGAGGCGATACAGGACTTTTTCAAAGTACAGTAGACTAATTAACCATTACCCAAGGGGAATGTTGGATCATGTTGGATAAAGATAGTTTCTGGTTGCTTGAGAGTTACTCTTAAAATAGGCCTAGCTGTGAATCCCAATACTTTACAATGCTGTTTATTCCATACTATACTTTACTATTAACTATCAACATAATCATGAAGATGTACTGTCTTATAAAATTTATTTTATTTTAATGTTTAGACAGTGCAGTTTTAAAGTCAGCAAAGTCAAGTACTAAATACAAATGAAGAAAATAGGGAAGTTCTAATAATGTTTTTTCTGCATGACAAAGCATGCAGAAACATACCATGTCCTGTTAAGAGGCTATAAGTCAGTTTTTTTGTGAGTTTCAATCATCTTATTCTGTTAATAAAACTATTTCTACCTAATGTTTGAGTTTCAAGTTTTTAATGAAGTGTCCCTTATTTTTGTGAAAAATCCCGTAAATGTCCCTTATTTCTTATATCAAAAAATGGCAACCCTAGGCGTCACAAGAGGGGAGGGTGACAGTAAAATGACAGAGTGTCATTTTGGTTGGCGGTGTGCCCCAGGATTTTGTAAATGTAAAAAATGTGCCGCGGCTCAAAAAAGGTTGAAAATCACTGATCTAAGAGAAGGAAACTCGAACCAAACCTATGACCCGAGGACCTCACTGCCACCGTCTAAGCTTGCTAGGCCCCGGCAGACGAACCTTTGGTTTAAAGGGTGAGGCCAGTTATGTGCATGCTGCGCTCCACCAGAAAAATCCATTGCACAGGCTCGAAGGACACATCGTACCTCCGGAAAATCCCTGTAGCGTTAGGCAAGAGATGAAACAGCAGGTGTAAAGATGCACTGGAAGCTGCAGACCCAACCCTGCATTGCGAGTGGTTCAGGACTTTGGTCGCTCGAGACTGACCCGGGAGATGACAGTCTTGTTCGGCAGCATCCTGAATGACCAAGCAGCCTTTTCCAAGGAGAGCACTGCTTGCTCCATATGGAGAGGGGCCTAGAAAAGGTGGCCTAACGAAAGCTCATTTCCATCTACCTGGTTGGCTAGCCGCGGCCAACGGGCATCTTCCGATGAGGTCGAACAAAGACAAAGAAACAAAGGCACACACCTGCCTGCGAAGGTGCAGATAGACTGACACTTGCATGATGGAACATCAGAACCATGCAAGATTCTGCAGACAGTGGACGTCCTGAGCATCGTTCTGCTCTAATAGCCCATGAACTATCACGGCTTAATATTGACATCGCTGCTCTTAGTGAAGTTCGTCTCCATGAGGAAGACAAACACGGTGCCGGCTACACACACTACTGGTCTGGCAAACCCAAAACTGCAATCATGTAGTTTTGTTCACATGCACTACAGCAGGCCTGGGCAAACTGCGACCCTCCCGGTGTTTTGGACTACAACTCCCACAATTCCTAACAGCCTACCGGCTGTTAGGAATTGTGGGAGTTGTAGTCCAAACCCCGGGAGGGCCGAAGTTTTCCCAGGCCTGCACTACAGGCATGCACTGTTGTTTTGTTTGCTCCTGGGGTTATTTTTATAGGAATTGATTGTGCCAAATTTTGTAGGAGTTGTTATGACATTTTGATCTGGTCTGGGAGGAGATCAATGGAGGTGGCACCCACCTTAGGACCATATAGTTTGAAGAGACCTTCAGGGCCACCCAATCCAACCCCATTCTGCCATGCACAAATGCACAGTCAAAGCACTCTCGACAGAAGGCCGTCTACTTAAAATCCCCCAGAGAAGGAGACTCAGAGAGGCAGCACACTCCACCGCCAAACAGCTCTTACCATCAAGACTTTCTTCCTCATCTTTAGATGAGAGAGAGGTTTCCGTCCCACCCAACCACTCCTCTGCCTCCTTCCCTCCCTGCTCAGTTTCCACTTGCCAATGGCTTAGCAGTAGGCAGACCCTTATCGGAGCACATTGTTCACATTCCAGGGCTGCTTGTCAAAGAGATCAAGGTAAAACGTTGATCCTGTATTTCTAGAGAAGATTTGGAATTGCCAGGAAAGGGAGACTTATTGGTTAACACAGTGTTTCCCAACCTTTTTTGAGCCGCGGCACACTTTTTACATTTACAAAATCCTGGGGCACACCACCAACCAAAATGACACAAAATGACACTCTAACGCAGTAATACATATAGTTAATATGTTTTTGAATGTATTTATACACTCAGTGTGAAACCTGGGCCTGTTTCGATGAACACAACATAGATATCCTGGCAGGAATGGCAGAAAGACACACACAAAGGTCTTGCTCAACAGCTGGGAGTTATAGTTCACCCGCAATCAAAGAGCATTCTGAACTCCACCAAGGATGGAATGGAATCAAACTTCCCACACAGAACTACCATAACCAAGAAAAAAAATACTATAAGAGTTTCGTGGGCAGTAACCTTGAGTTTTGGAATTTTGGAGGAACATGCATCTTCCTCCCTCCCCCCCGCAGAAGCGGCAGTGTGAGCAAAGCGAGGCAAAGCAAGCAGAGCGAGGCTGGGAAGAAGGGCGCCCGAGGGAGAAGAAAAAGTGTTTGGCAGGAGGGGGAAGAAAGGGTATTGGAGATGCCAATTTCCCATGACACACCTGATGATCGCTCACGGCACACTGGTTGGGAAACACTGGGTTAACAGACCCCTGTCAAGGCAGGGAGAGAGAAACAATTTGGGGTGCGCCTACTACATTGTAGAATTGATTCAGTTTGACTCTTTATTTATTTATTTTATTTATATCATTTATATTCCGTCCTTCTCACCTCGCAGGGGACTCAGGGGGGATCACAATGCACATATACAGGCAAACATTCAATGCCATTTGACATACAAACATGTATAGACAAGACACTCGGAGGCAATTTAACATTCCAGCTTCTGGCCACCAAGGGGAGCTGTCGCATTCCTTCATTCTTTTTTGTGTACTTCCTGGAGATTTTTACGGCCTCATAAATCAGTTAAATGTAGCCAGGGCCGAAGCCAGGATTCTGATTCGGGGGGGGGGCTGAATTTGGGTCGGGGGGGCGGAGACTGGGTGGGAGAGGGGCGGCCCGAGCAAGCCTTGTGTATTGTTATCCCAATAACCCCATTAATGTGGGATATAATGAGCATGGTGATCAGATCATGATATGAATAAACAAAACAGTTTAAATAATGTACCAGAAAGGCCTTTTCGCGGACCACCCTGAGAATTTGGGGGGGGGGCTGAAGCCCCCTTAGCCCCGGCTACATGCCTGAATGTAGCCTACCCACACAAAGTGATCCCTAAATTTCCTACTTGACAAATGCAACTGTCTTTCGGGTTGCAAAGGTCAACAACAAGCTACACAAATTGGTCGAGAGCTCATGGCAGGCCTCGATCTCATGACCTTCTGGTCAGTAGAGATCTTATGCAGCTGACACCCAGCCAGCTGCTTCACATTCCCAGTGCTTCAACTGCTATGGAATCCTAGGAGTTGTAGTTTGGTGAGGCACCAGTAAGCTTTGTCAGAGAAAAGGTAAAATCACAACTCCCGTAGTAGCATTTATTGAATTGCTCTATTACAGGACTTTTTTGGAATCCTAGGGCCCTTCCACACAGTCCTATATCCCAAAATATCAAGGCAGAAAATCCCACATTATCTGAGCGTGGACTCAGATAACCCCATTCAAAGCAAATATTGAGGGATTTTCTGCCTTGATATTCTGGGATATAGGGCTGTGTGGAAGGGGCCCCAGCCTCCCTATACACTGCCCTTAAAAATCCAGATTGTCTGCTTTGAGCTGGATTACATGACAGCCAGAGGTGGATTAACGCACTCGGCGAAGTAGGCGCCCGCCGAGAGCGCCAGATCCGCAGGGGCGCACCGCCGACGGCTGGTAAATCTGCCTCCGCATCTGCTCCAGGTGTGTGTTTGTCGTTTTTTTGGGGGGGACAAAATAATTTTCACCTACCATTTAAAATTACCTTGAGCCACCTCTGATGACAGCATATTTATTTGTTTGTTTCCTATATTTATACCCCGCGCCTTCTTACCTCCGACTCATATAATCCCGTTCAAAGCAGATGATGTGGATCAGGGCTGTCCAACTGGCGGCCCGGGGGGGGCGTACACGGCCCCCCAGCCTGTTAGACATGGCTCCCGCTATGCCCCCAACCGCCATTTTTAATTTTTTTTTAAAAAAAAAATTTTAAATGGCAGCCGGGGGGAGGGGGGCGGGGCAGGGAGGAGAAAGCCAGCTCCTCCTCCTTCGCCCCTCCTCCTTCCCCTCCCCGCACCGTGGCTCGCGATCGGAGCCACGGCGCGTCCGCGTGGGAGGAGGAGGGGCGAAGGAGGAGGAAGTCAGCTGGCTGCCTTCTTCCTCCTTCGCCCCTCCTTCTTCCCCTCCCCGCGCCGGCGCTCGGGATCGGGGCAAGGGCGCGGGCGGGGGGAAAGAGGAGGGACGAAGGAGGAGGAGGGAGAGTTCTCCCTCCTCCTCCTCCTCCTCTTCCACCGGCGCTGCTGCTGTCCCGCAGCCGCAGCGTGGGAAAGAGGAGGAGGGAGAATTCTCCTCTTTGCTCCTCCCTTCCTTCTCTACAGCGTCGAACCAGGCAAGAGGCATGGCAAAATTGCCGTCCCTCTTGCCCGGTTTGGCGCTGTAGAAGGGAGGGAGGCGCAAAGGGGAGCCCTCTTGCTCCGCCTCCCTCCTACAGCGTCACTCCAGGGATTGGCCCCGCCCCACGCGATCAGCCCCACCCCTGTGATCGGCCCCGCCCCCGCGATCGGCCCCGCCCCTGCGGTCGGCCCCGCCCCCGCTCCGGCCCGCCAGGTGCTCAGCCACCGGAATTCCGGCCCTTGGGCCTATAGAAGTTGGACAGCACTGATGTGGATTATCTGATTTGATAATCTGGATTATGTGGCTGTGTAGAAGGGGCCTAAAATGTACCTTTCCCCTTATGAACACCTCTAAAAATGTGATGAGTCTTAGGGCCCTTCCTGGAATCAGATCCTGGGATACAGGGCCTGTCTGGAAGGGCCCTTAGAATCATGGAATATTAATGTAATACAATATTAATACTAATAATAATAAGATATTATAATTGTATATTTACGTTACATGTAATACTAGCAATAATATTGCGATATAATTTGTTATAATACAATGTGATATGTAACTGTGACAATTACATAGTATTTTGTATTTGATATTATAGTATAATTAGTATGGTATAATATATTGTGTATACATATAATATTGATAATCTGTGTCTGTGTATGTTGCCCAGAGCACTCCGATGGAGGGCGATTCATCAAATAAATGGAATTGAATTGAATTATGTTGTAATTTAATGCAATATATTACTACTACTAATAATATGATGTTATAACTATATAATTTGTGTTACATGCTCTGAGTCCCGTTCCCCCCCCCCCACCTGGGGGGTGTTGCAAAGGGTGCGGTAGAAATACTGTAAATAAATAATAATACTAATAATATTGCGATATAATTGTTATAGTTCAATGTGATATTGTGATATGTAATATTGATGTTGATTTATGCATGGCCCTCATCATGTCTCCTCTCAACCTTCTCTTCTGCTGGCTAAACATGCCCAGCTCTTGAAGCCACTCCTCATAGGGCTTGTTCTCCAGGCCCTTTGAGTCGCCTTCCTCTTGGACACATTCCAGCTTGTCAATATCTCTCTTCAATTATGGTGCCCAGAATTGGAGACAGTATTCCAAATGTGGTTTAACCAAGGCAGAAGAGAGGCGGGGGGTGTCTTGTATGATCACAAGCCAAACATGAGCTAACAGTGTGATGCAGCAGCTAAAAAGGCCATGTTGCATCAATCAGAAGATAGTGCCTAGATCAGCAGGGGTTCACCAGGGCGTGTCAGATGGGTCACCAAAGACCATCAGAAAACACAGTATTTTCTGTGTGAGAAGTTTGCCCAGTTCTATCGTTGGTGGGGTTCAGAGTGCTCTTTGATTGTAGTGAACTATAAATCCCAGCAATCACAATTCCCAAATGTCAAGATATATTTTCCCCAAACTCCACCAGTGTTCACATTTGGGCATATTGACTATTTATGCCAAGTTTGGTCCAGATCCATCATTGTTTGAGTCCACAGTGCTCTCTGGATGTAGGTGAACTACAACTCCAAAACTCAAGGTCAGTGTCCACCAAACCCTTCCAGTATTTTCTGTCGGTCATAGGAGTTCTGTGTGCCAAGTTTGGCCCAATTCTATCGTTGGTGGAGTTCAGAATGCTCTTTGATTGTAGGTGAACTATAAACCCCAGCAACTATAACTCCCAAATGAGAAAATCAATCCCCTTCCCAACTCCACCAGTATTCAAATTTGGGCGTATCGGGAATTTGTGCCAAACTTGGTCCAGTGAATGAAAATACATCCTGCATATCAGATATTTACATAACTATTCATAACAGTTATGAAGTAGCAACGAAAATTACAGTTATGAAGTAGCAACGAAAATAATGTTATGGTTGGGGGTCACCACAACATGAGGAACTCTATTAAGGGGTTGCGGCATTAAGTAGGTTGAGAAACACTGGCCTAGATCGAGGGAAGTCACAGTCCTACTGTAAGGTGCTATCAATTGTAACATGCACCCAATTTTCAATACCAATTACTAAAATACATAAGATGCACCTGCGATATTTAGACGCACTCCATTTTTAGACTTTTTTTATATAGGAAAAGAAGTACATGTTAGAACTGAATACATAGAGTATGGACAATTCTGGGCACCAAAATTCAAGAAGATGTGCAAGCTAGAACAGGTATGGGCAAACTTCAGCCTCTTAGGAATTGTGGGAGTTGAAGTTCAAAACACCTGGAGGGCCGAAGTTTGCTCATGCCTGAGCTACGAGGGCGGGTCAATAAGTCAGTGACTTTTTGAATGAAACACAGGTTTTTGGATAATCATTTTATTTTTCAACATCGTCTCCTTTGAGCTCTATACACTTTGTCCAATGTGTTTCCAATTTTTTTATCCCTTCCAAAAAATAAGATTTGTCGAGGTCATCAAAATAGCTATTTGTTTGTGAAATGATTTCATTGTTGGAGTCAAATTTCTTTCCGCCGAGCCATTTCTTCAGGTTTGGAAACAAGAAATTGTCACTTGGGGCTAAATCCGGAGAATAGGGCGGATGAGGGAGCAATTTGTATCCCAATTCATGGATTGTTGCCATGGAAACTGCACATGTGTGCACCCTTGCATTGTCCTGGTGCAAAATAACTTTTTTCTTCGCCAAATGTGGTTGTTTTCGCCCCAAATCCTCATTAAATCGACCCAATAAGTGGGCATAATATTTGCCATTGATTGTTTTACCTTTTTGAAGGTAGTCAATGTGGATTATACCGCGTGCATCTCAAAAAACGGTCACCATGACTATTGGCTGACAAACCCACCTTAGCCTTCTTTGGCACCGATTCACCCTGAGAAACCCACTGTTTTGACTGCTGTTTGCTGTGTTGTGGTGGATCCACGTTTCGTCCACGGTTACGAAACTGTGCAAAAACTCATCCATATTGCGGTTGAACAACGCCAAACACTCCTGCGAAATTGTCACACGATTGCGTTTGTGGTCGATTGTGAGCAAACGGGCCACCCATCTTGCGGAAAGGTTTCTCATACCCAAGTGATCATTTAAAATTGAAACCACTGAGCCATGTGAGATGCCTATGGCTTCCACAATCTCTCGCACTTTCAATCTCCGATCGGCCAACACAATATTGTAATTTTTTTCAATTGTTTCGGGTGTGGAGACCTCAACTGGGCGTCCAGAACGTTCGGCATCTTCCGTGCTTGTACGGCCACAACGAAATTCAGTAAACCACTTTTTACCATTGAAATTGATGGTGCAGAGTCCCCATAGTATTTATCAAGCTTAGCCTTGGTTCAAGTGATGGTTTTTTCTGCAAAAAATAATGCTTAATGTGCACACAAAATTCACTTTTTTCCATTTTCTTCTCAAATCACGCGGTAGTCTGCTATCAATGGCTGTCAAACACAAACTAAATGACGCCGCTTCTTCAAATTTTGACAGGAGTCAACTGACAGATGCCTGTCGACAGGAGCAGTGTTGCCCTTTCAGTGAAGAGGTGGGAAATTCAAAAAGTCAAGGACTTATTGATCCACCCTCATAAATAAATAATAAACATGAGCCAACAATTAAGAACATAAGAACATAAGAAGAGCCATGCTGAATCGGACCTCAGCCCATCTAGCCCAGCATTCTGTATCACACAGTGGCCCACCAGTTGTACATGGGGATCTCGAGCAGAAGGGAGGGCAAAACCCTGACCTGCTCCCGACCCCCCACAACCAGTACCCAGGGAAATCCTGCCTACCTCAACCAACTCCGAGGTGGCACTTGAATGTCCTTTTCAGTAACTACCGATACACTTGGTATCCATGAATCTGTCTAATCCTGCCTTGAAGTTGTTCAGGCTGACAGCTGTCACAACCTCCTCTGGAAGTGAGTTCCATAACCCAATGACCCTCTGGGTGAAGAAATATTTCCCTTTATTAGTCCTTATTTTCCTACCTTGGAGCTTCAGGGAGTGCCCTCTAGTCCTAGTGTTTTGTGACAAAGAAAATAATTTTTCTTTATTCACCGTTTCTATCCCATGCATGATTTTATACACTTCGATCAAGTCACCTCTTAAACGCCGTCTTTCAAGGCTGAAAAGACCAAGGCGTTGCAACCTGGTTTCATAAGGGAGCTGCTCCATCCCTTGGATCATTCTTGTTGCCCTTTTCTGTACCTTTTCCAGTTCCGTTATATCCTTCTTGAGGTGCGGAGACCAGAATTGTACACAGTACTCCAAATGTGGCCTTACCATCGATTTGTAGAGAGGTAATACAACATTTGCTGACCTATTTTCGATTCCCTTTCTGATCATGCCTAGCATAGAATTTGCTTTTTCACTGCTGCTGCGCACTGGGTTGACATCTTCATTGAGCTGTCCACCAAAACCCCAAGATCCCTTTCCTGGTTTGTCTCGGAAAGCTTTGACCCCATCAATTGGTAGGTGTAGTTGGGGTTCTTTTGCCCCGATGTGCATGACTTTACACTTGTTTAGGTTAAAATGCATTTGCCACTTTGTTGCCCATTCACTCAATTTTGAGAGATCTTTCTGGAGCTCTTTACAATCAGTTTCATTTTTAACTACCCTGAACAATTTAGTGTCGTCTGCAAACTTTGCTACCTCAGAATTCACTCCTACATCCAGATCATTAATGAATAAATTAAAAAGTAACGGACCCAAAACTGAACCTTGGGGTACGCCACTTCTCACCTCTTTCCACCCAGAGAAATGTCCGTTTATTACCACCCTTTGTTTCCTACAGTTCAGCCAGGTTCCAATCCAGGACAAGACCTGTCCCCTGATTCCATGGCTGAAGAGCTTATTTAGGAGCCTTTGGTGAGGGACTTTGTCAAAAGCCTTTTGAAAGTCAAGGTAAACAATATCAATTGGGTCCCCTTTATGTGTTTATTTACACCCTCAAAGAATTCTAACAAGTTAGTAAGACATGATTTGCCTTTGCAGAAACCATGTTGATTTTCTTTCAGCAATGCCTGATCTTCTATGTGCCTAGTAATTTTTTCTTTAATAATGGTTTCCATCACTTTGCCTGGAACTGAGGTTAAACTGACTGGTCTATAATTTCCTGGATCACCTCTGGATCCTTTCTTGAAGATCGGTGTTACATTTGCCTCCCTCCAGTCCTCGGGTACAGTGCCTGATCTTAGAGAAAGGTTATATATCTTAGCTAGATTGATGTGGCGGCAAAAAAAGCCAATGGGATATTGGCCTGCATCAGTAGGTGCCTAGGTCCAGGGAAGTCATGATCAATTCTGCCTTGGTTAGACCATACCTGGAATATTGTGTCCAATTCTGGGCACCGCAATTGAAGAGCGATATTGACACGCTGGAATGCGTCCAGAGGAGAGCGACTAAAGGGTCTGGAGAACAAGCCCTATGAGGAGCGGCTTAAAGAGTTGGGCATGTTTAGCCTGAAGTAGAGAAGGCTAAGAGGAGACATGAATATGTATAAATATGTGTGGTGAAGGCTCCTTCTTTGGATGGCCATCTGTCGGGGGTGCTTTGAAGGCGCTTGTCCTGCTTCTTGGCAGAACGGGGTTGGACTGGATGGCCCACCAGGTCTCTCCCAACTCTAGGATCCTATGGTTCTATGCGATGGGGAAGCAGGATTCTGGACACTTGCCTCCTTCCATAACTCCCAAATTTTCTCAAGGGAAGAGAAAGGAGTGAGATTTTGGAGTCGTGACATGTATTTGCATGGAGTCAGGTTCTGCTGTAGAAGAATCAGAGATGTGACCCTTGGCATCGTTCTCAGGGACGTTTTGGTGTTTTGGAACTGTGTGTTGTCAGGCTGCAGGAAAGCAAGATCTGGCCTAGGCAGGCGTTCCTCTCCAGGAGATGGCTGAAGGAGAAGTGGCGATGTATGCATGGAAATGAATGAACGTGTATGAGTAATGTGAATGTTGAGTAAAAATGTAATTCCCCTTGGTTTGTTTGTTTGTTTGTTAGCCAGTGTAACTGTAGGTTATTTGTGGATTCAACGTAGTTACTAGTCATGTGCATTTTGGGTCAAAGGACATGTCGTTTTTGGGTCCATTTTCATCTGACGCCTCATTTTGTTTACCAGAAAGTTACTTGAGAGGGAGGGAAGGGGTGGTGCCGTTTCATTCGGCAGAGATTCGGCCCATTGGCCACAATGGGAAACTTTAAAGGCTCAATCCTCAGCCACTTTAGGGCCTATCTGCATGAAACCTACCTCAGTTGTAGACCCCATTTCAACTGCAGGCCTGCCAAGTTTCAAAACAATTCACCCATCTACTGATTTTTTAGAATTATTTTAAGTAAGACATATGGCAAGAGAGGGTTCTGAATTATGTCCCACCTCGAAATTTACGATCCTCCGGGGAGGCCCTGCTTTCGATCCCACCTTCGTCACAAATACGTTTGGTAGGGACGAGGGACAGGGCCTTCTCGGTGGTGGCCCCTCGCCTGTTGAACTCGCTCCCCAGCGAAATAAGGTCAACGTCTTCCCTCCTTTCCTTTAGGAAAAAGTTGAAGACGTGACTATGGGACCAGGGATTTGGTTAGATAATTGGGTGGCAGGTGGACAATAGAATGGTGACAGTGGTATGAAAACGGACTGTGGACTGGCCTCAGAAAAACATGTGATTCCAGAACTCGTACTATGTGTATTTTAACTATTTGTATTTAACTGGTTTTTAATCTGATTTCAATGTATTATTTATGACGTAATTGTTGTTTTTTTTATTGTACTTGTGGCATCGAATCGTTGCCTTTTGTTAGCCACTCTGATTCCCCCTTCGGGGGTAGAGAAGGGTAGGTTATAAATAATTGAAATAAATAAATAATAAATTGTAGTTGCCGGCTGTGTCCATTCTCGGCCAATCAGAGCATGGACACCACCAGGCTTTTTATTGGCTAGTGCCACTGGGGAAGCGACGGCGCAGATCCCCCTGCCTCAGGTATTTTGTGGACTGAACTCTTTCCGAAAATTTCGTCTCTCTGAATTCGTTTCACTGGTCTTTTTGTCTCTCTCTTCCCCTTTCTGTTTTCGGGTATTACACGAAAACGGCCTTCTGAAAACTCTTAAACTTTTCGTAACAGTGATTCGGGCCCAACTCTAGTTGTTGCATAGAATCTGTATGTTTGTACGTCTAAATGCTGATCTGTGAAAGTTCAGTTACTAGAAAACTGCAATAAAAAGAGCCTATGCTTTAAAGTCATTGAAACAGTTATTCATAACAAACTTGGCAAACAAAAACCAGGGGGAACCTCATGCCAATGTTTCACTCCTCTTTGCAGACATCCTGACTTGGCAGATCAGGTTTGGCTGCATCCTGTACCCAAACAATACCTACAACACCCACCACATATCTGCCTACAACGGGAGGGACTTCATTTCCTTCGACAGCGCGACCACCAACTGGACCGCCCTGGACCCCGAGGCAGAGAGGATCAAGTCGTATTGGGACGCCAATACCAACAGCAGCAGGGGCTTGAAGGAGTTCCTGGAGATAGGGTGCATCGCTTGGCTGAGGAAATACTTGGAGTATGCGAAGGGCTCCCTGATACAGAAGAGTGAGTGCCAGCCTCCCTTGTGTTCATACGTCCCTCGGCTGGGTGGCCTGGCAGAGAAGCTTGATTGTTGCTCTTAATTTACTCTCCTGATTTTAGATGTTTTTAAATACTGGTAGCCAGACTTTATTCATTTTCATGGTTTCCTCCTTTCTGTTGGAATTGTCTATATGCTTGTGGATTTCAATGGCTTCCACCATGAAAATGAACAAAATCTGGCTACTAGTTTTTTTAATTAAAAAAACCCTCTAAAATCAGGACAGTAAATAAAGAACAACACTAAAACACAGGGGAATTCCAGACAAGAAACAATCAGGTCCAGCTAATCACCCTTCAACAAAAGATTTCCCCCAGGCAGTAAGCAGTGAAGCTGCATGTATTTATTTAGTTATTTACTTACTTACAGTATTTATATTCCACCCTTCTCACCCCGCAGGGGACTCCGGGCGGATTACAATGTACACATACATGGCAAACATTCAATGCCACAGACACACAACATATATAGACTGACACACACAGAGGCTATTTAACATTCCAGCTTTTCATGAGGGTATTCTGGCCACCAGGGGAGCTGTCGCTTCACCCTCCATTTGTGACACTGATGAAGTTCTTCCTCATTCTTTGCATGCTTGCTGGAGATTTTTATGGTGTCGTAAATTAGCCTCCCCGCATAAGCGGTACCTACATTTCCTACTTGACAGATGCAACTGTCTTTCGGGCTGCAAAGGTCAACAGCAAGCTACACAAATTGGTCGGAAGCTCACTCTGACCCAGGCTGGCTTTGAACTCATGACCTTTTGGTCAGTAGTGCTTTTAATGCAGCTGACTCCCAGCCAGCTGTACCACAGTCCTGGTGCTGCAAGGCTATTCAATGCTAATCAAGCTGGCCAGTGGCAACATTCACACTTGCCTCCAACAGACAAGAGTCCTTTCTCCCACCCTGGACATTATTCCACAGGGTTATTTATTTATTTATTTATTTATTTATTTATTTATGGCATTTCTATGCCGCCCTTCTCACCCCGAAGGGGACTCAGAGCGGCTTACAAATAAAATGTAAATACAATATATCATATTATTACCATAGCACAATATTAATATTATATATTACATTGTACTACAACATTATACTGTAATATTAATAGTAATATTACATGTAATATAAAATATACAATTATAATATATCATTAGTAGTATTATATTATATCTATATATATAAAGGAGACAAGGTCGTGCAAAGATTGATATAGACAAAGAAACTATGGCTCGCAGAAGCACCAAACTTGGCAGCCTACTGGACCATTACACTCGCTACAGACAACAGCAAAAAAAACGGACCTACATACCTCCCAGCACCCAAAAAACGATCCCAAAAAATTGCAACGGAACTCCCACCCCGGCCACTTCGTGCCAGCGAACGTTTAGAACGTTCGCACATGGCAGCCAGAGCCTCCTCCGCCTCCTCCTTTGATCAGGAAGAGCGGCGGGAACCTGGAAGGAGGTTCCCCCCCCTCCCCACCCCCCGCCACCCCCTCCCGCCCGGTTTAACGGGAGCGGCGAGGGCGTGGCCAGGGGCGGGACCCAGGCGGGGACCCGCCACACCCCTCCCACCCCTCCCCAGCCCCTCCCACCTCCCCCGCCACCCCCCCCGCCCGGTTTAACGGAGCGAGGGGCGTGGCCAGGGCGGGGACCCGCCCACCCCTCCCCAGCCCCTCCCACCTCCCCCGCCACCCCCTCCTCGCCCGGTTTAACGGAGCGGCGAGGGGCGTGGCCAGGGGCAGGGACCCGCCCACCCCTCCCCACCTCCTCCCCAGCCCCTCCGACCTCCCCCGCCACCCCCTCCCCGCCCGGTTTAACGGAGCGGCGGGGCGTGGCCAGGGCGGGACCCGCCCACCCCTTCCCAGCCCCTCCCACCTCCCCCGCCACCCCCTCCTCGCCCGGTTTAACGGAGCGGCGAGGGGCGTGGCCAGGGGGCGGGACCCGCCCACCCCCTCCCCACCCCTCCCCAGCCCCTCCCACCTCCCCCGCCACCCTCCTCCCGCCCGGTTTAACGGAGCGGCGGGGCGTGGCCAGGGGCGGGGACCCGCCCACCCCCTCCCCACCCCTCCCCAGCCCCCCACCTCCCCCGCCACCCCCTCCCGCCCGGTTTAACGGAGCGGCGAGGGGCGTGGCCAGGGCGGGGACCCGCCCACCCCTCCCCAGCCCCTCCCACCTCCCCCGCCACCCCCCCTCCCGCCCGGTTTAACGGAGCGGCGAGGCGTGGCCAGGGGCGGGACCCGCCCACCCCTCCCCACCCCCCCCCAGCCCCTCCCACCTCCCCCGCCACCCCTCGGCGCCCGGTTCAAACGGGTGGCGAGGGGGCGGCCAGGGGCGGGGACACGCCCTCCCTCCCCAGCCCCTCCCACCTCCCCCGCCACCCCCCTCCCCCTCAGCTTACCTTCTCGGCCCCTTCTCCTCCTGCGGACTCCTTCTTCCTTCCCTAGGACCGAAAAGGCACTCGGCTGCCCTGGGAAGCGCCTGGTAAAAAGTAAATAGGCAGCCACTTTTTCCAGGCGTATCCCAGGCGTGAGAGAGAGAGTGAGAGAGAGAGAGAGAGAGAGAGAGAGAGTGAGAGAGAGTGAGTGAGTGAGAGAGAGTGAGTGAGAGAGTGAGAGAGTGAGAGAGAGAGAGAGAGAGAGAGAGAGAGAGGGTGAGAGAGAGAGAGAGTGAGAGAGAGTGAGTGAGTGAGAGAGTGTGTGTGAGAGAGTGAGAGAGTGTGTGAGAGAGAGAGAGAGAGAGAGTGAGTGAGATAGTGAGAGAGTGAGTGAGAGAGTGAGAGAGAAAGAGAGAGAGAAATAGAGAGAGAGATACAGAGAGACAGAGTGAGAGAGAGAGAGAGAGAGAGAGAGAAATAGAGAAATAGAGAGAGAGAGAGAAATAGAGAGAGAGATACAGAGAGAGAGAGAGTCATGGCACAGCAACGCGTGCACGGGTACAGCTAGTTACATTATAATATTATCAGTATTATATGTATATACAATATATTATAAGCACAGTGCAGGAATCAAGATGGATCTGCCTTCCTGCCCCCCCCCCCTCTCTCTCTATCTGATAGAGAGAGAGAGAGAGAGAGGCCAGGAAGGAAGTTCCATCTTGCCTCCTGCACTGAGAGAGAGAGAGAGAGAGAGAGAGAGAGAGATGAGACCCCACTTGCCTAGTTTCCAACACACCTCACAACCTCTGAGGATGCCTGTCATAGATGTGAGTGAAATGTCAGGAGAAAATGCTTCTGGAACGTGGCCATAGAGCGCAGAAAACTCATAGCAACCCATTGATTCCGGCCATGAAAGCCTTCGACAACACAATTCCTGATTTCTTTGCAATGGCTTTCTCATAAGTGAGTCCTGGGCCCCTAACGCCAGCGAAGGGGGAGGGCTGGCTGCGTGGCCCTGATTCTCCTTGTGAAACCTTCAAGTCGGTCCTTTCCGTAGGTCGCCCGAAGGCCAAGGTGTCCTTCCGAGTGCTGCCCGACGGCCAGGAAGTCCTCACCTGCCGGGCCTATGGTTTCTTCCCCAAGGAGATCCAAACCAACTGGATAGAGGACGAGGAGGTGACGGGGGCCAAGGTGGTCTACGGCAATGTCACCCCCAACTACGACAAGACCTTCTACACCTGGCTCAAGGTCACCGTCGGCCCCAAGCAGCGAGACCGCTTCCGGTGTCGCATGCAGCACGAGATGCTGGAGAGCCCCGTGGAACTCTTTATGAAGAAGCCTGGTAAGGGAGCAGTGGTGGGAAGGGTCTCCGAATGGGAGCGAAGGCGCCTCGAGACTTGTGTTGGGGACACTCAGGGACAGAGGGGACCCCGGAGCGCAGGTCTGCTGCCTTGTTTCCACCTCTGTTTCCCATGTGGATGTGCATGGGACAAGACTCAGGTCAGGTAGGAAGGGAGGAAGGACTTGCGCACCAAGAAACCGTGATCCAGTGGCTGCGCAGCCTCATTGTGTGGTCATCATACTACCATAGATTCATAGAATCCTAGAGTTAGGAGAGACATCATGGGCCATCTAGCCCGGGCCTGTCCAACAGGCGGCCCGCAGGCTGCACACAGCCCGCCAGCCCCTTGGATGCGGCCCGCCTACCCAGGCCCGGATTAAGGCGTTTTGCCGCCCTAGGCCACACTTGGGAAGCAGCGCCCCGGGGGGCGGGGCTTCCTCCCTCCTTCTCTCCGTGACCGGTCACGGAGAAAAGCAGACAGGGACGCCCCGCCCCCGGAGCGATGCTGGGCATGCGCAGCAGAGCCTGGGGGCAGGCGTCCTTCCTGCTTCTCTCCGTGACTGATCACGGAGAGAAGCAGAAGACGCCCGCCCGGAGCGTGCTGGGCATGCTTCCCTTCCTCCTCCTCGTCGCGCGACTGCCTTCCTGGTTCGGCGACGAGGAGGAAGAGGAAGGGAAGCTCCCACGGGGCATGCCCAGCAGCGCTCTGTGGGCGGGGCTTCTCCTCGTCGCCAAACCAGGAAGGATTGGAAGGAGGGAACGAGGAACTTTTTCACACTGCGGCCCCCTAGGTGATCAGTGACCGGAATTCCGGCCCTTGGGCCGGTAGAAGTTGGACAGCCCTGATTCTAGTCCAACCCCATTATGCCCAGAAGGAGGAAAATAATAATAATAATTTATTTATGCTCTACCGCCATCTCCCTAAGGGGACTCGGGGCATCTTACATGAGGCCAAGCTCAATAACACATAATAAAATAACACAGAGCAACTAATAAAACAATACAATCAATAGGACTCAGACATAATCATATTCAGAGCACCCTCTACAGATGGCCATCCAGCCTGTGTTTCAAAGCCTCCAAAGAAGGAGCCTCCACCACACTCTGGGGCAGAGATTCCTCACGGGACACCCAGTCCAACCAGGCAGGAACACACACACAAAACACTCCCGACAGATACCCATCCAGCCTCTGCTTTCAAACTTCTAGAGAAGGCGAGTCTGCTGGCTTGAATTGTCATATTACTGGGTGTGAGGTGCTTAACAATAGTATCACTTGGAAGGAAATAGGATGGAAAATTTATACTTCATTCTACTTTGGCCACCAACACAACACATAATGGATTGTGTTCTTGTTTTCATTGCAAGCCTTCAGGTTATGTTATAGGGATCCGTAGGCAACCCTGTCATGCTCGGAAACCAGTACGCCATACTGTGCCTCACTGTATTGTTATGAAATCAAAAAAAGCTATATTGTTGTGTTATCAAAAAACCTCAAAGGCTTCCTGCAATTCCCCGCTTTAAGCAACCAGGAAGTGAATTCGCCATTTTGAAGCCAGTGCCGTCATTTTCGGAAGGGGTTCGGAAAGCCTCGTCCAAACGGGGCCGTTCAGATGCGGAGGGAAGGCATGGGCTTCCAAACCTGGTTAAAACACCCAGTTTGGAACGGATGCTGTCATGTTTAAACTGGGTTAAACATGCGTGTCCGCCATTATTGAAGCCATTCCGAAATTTCGGAATTAATTCGGAAACATTCCAATCTATCAGAATCGAAGCGCCAGCGCCCCCTATATCCAAAACGAGTTTTGAATCTTTATTTTTCTTTTAAAAAAATAAAATAATATTTTTTATTGAATTTCCATAAAAGAATACGAACATAGAAAACATAGTCAAGTTAAGAGGCAAAATAGATCGAGAACATGAGAAAGTAAAAGAACTGGAAAAAACGTTCTCAGATCTAGAAAGAAAAAATATACATCTAGACTTCTTCCAAAAGGATTATCAACTGAGGCTGAGAGGAGTGCCGGAACAGGGAAAGGAAAGTCAGGAGGATGTATGGAAGATTGCCGTGGAGATGGCAACTACAATCTTACAGAGGGAGCCCTCCCATTTAGAAGAAAAAATAGATAAAGCCTTCAGAGTACATACAGCCTTCTCTAGGAAAAATAAATCAGAACGGGACATCCTGATTCAATTCAACTCAACAAAAATTAGAGAAGAGATCCTAAAAAAGCAAAACGATACACCCTATAAAATAAATGATAAGAAGATAATAATTCTCAGGGAAATCCCAACGTCCATATTAGAAAATAGAAAAAAATACTACTTCCTGACGGATATCTTGAAACAAAGAAATATACGATTTAAATGGGAGAAAATAGAAGGCCTCCAAGTTACATGGAAAAATGAGAAATTCTGGCTAACCTCACAAGAAAAAGCGGAGGATTTCTTTAAGAAACACCTCAGTAAAGGGAAGAGCAACTCCAGACATACTTCGCCCAGAACTTTTACAAGGCAATCTCCTAAAGGAAAAAATACAAAACCCATAAATAAAACCTCAGGGAGGTCTAATGAGGAGGAAAGAAAGAAAGAATCAAGAACCCACACTGGGGAAAGAGGTACAGAAGCCTGCGCAGACTTGGGAGAATCGGACCTGGACCAGGACAGAGATGAAGATGGGGAACTCAGCTCCCAGGAAGGCGAGAGCCTGGGAGAGGAGGAAGAACAATAAGCATAATGGAGGTAAAATGTTTTTCTCTAAATTTAAATGGATTGAACTTACCGGAGAAAAGAAAACAGGCCTTTCATTACCTAAAAAAACAAAAGGCGTCCATCTACGCACTCCAAGAAACTCATATTAAAACGTCCAGAATAGGATTAATCGAGAATAAAGCTATGGGAAGTTTATTCTCATCCACCATTGAAAAAAAGCAGAGGGGGTAGCCCTCTATATCAAACCTGAACTTGACCCAAAAATGGAATTTAAGGACAACGAAGGAAGGGTCATAGCGGCCTCAGTTCGGGTTAAGGGAAAAAAGATTTTGGTTATTAATATATACGCACCCAATGGGGCCAAAGTAATTTTTTTTGAAATGTTAAGGAAAAAAATGCTGGATGTAGAATGTGAAGAATGCATAATGATGGGTGATTTTAATGGAATTGTAGATGGGAACCTGGATAAAAACTATAACAACCCGAAAAACAAGACTGTAGCTAGTAAACTTCCAAAGGTGTTTTTTGAATGTGTTCAGAATTTTGATTTAAGAGATGTGTGGCGCTCTCGAAATGAAAAGGTTAAGGATTTTACGTTTTTCTCTGGCCGAAGAAAGACCTGGACCAGAATAGATATGATCTGGGTTTCAAAGAATATTCTAAACAATTGTGATAAAGTAAAAATCCATACCAGACAGATAGCAGACCACGCCGCTGTTGAGTTTACTTTAAAATCTGGATTAAAACAATTTTTTTGGAGATTAGATGACTGGCTACTTAAATCTGAATCCCAAATTCAAAAAAACAAAAAACTGCTAAAAGATTATTTTGATATAAATGATCAATGTGAGACAGATATTACTAGCATCTGGGACGCAGGAAAAGCAGTGATGCGGGGGAACTTTATCGCCCAGCGACACCACCTTAACAAAGAAAGGAATGCCGAACTGCAGGCCCTAAACTCAGAATTAGATAGGCTTGAAAAACAGCTGAAAAGAACCCCTAATAATTTAAAAGTAGAAAATGAACTACGATTAACTAAAAAACAAATTAGCATATTGTCATTGGATCAAATAGAAAGAAAGATGAAATTCTTAAAACAAAAAAATTTTGAAAACACGAATAAGCCCGGAAAGTGGCTAGCGCTCCAATTTAGGAGACGAAAACAAAACAATATAGTTAATAAAATAAAAGTGGGAGAAAAAGAAATCACCCAAGATAGGGAAATTTTGGAGGAGTTTAGAAACTTCTATAAAGACCTGTATAAAGCCAGCCCGCCAAATAATGAAGATACTCAAAAATATATCAATATGTTAAAATTAGATAAAATCCAAGAAAAAGATAGAGAGTTTTTAAATAACCCAATCACAGAGAAAGAAATCGAGCAGGCAATTAAACAACTAAAGACGGGAAAGGCCCCGGGACCGGATGGCCTCACAGATCAGTATTATAAAAAATTCAAGGATGAACTGACCCCCTACCTAAAAAGAGTGATGAATAATGCACTCACAACGGGAAATCTTCCTAATACCTGGAGGGGCGCAAATATAATAATTTTCCCGAAAGAAGGGAAAGACATGGAAAAGGTGGAAAATTATAGGCCCATATCTCTCTTAAATCAGGACTACAAATTGTTTACAAATATACTGGCCTCAAGGTTCAAAATATTCCTAAACAAATGGATTGGCAGGAACCAAACTGGGTTCCTGCCAAGACGACACATGAAAAATAACATCAGAAGTGTTATCAACTTGATAGAGGTCCTCGATAAAAGAATAGATAAAAAAGTCGCCTTCATCTTCCTTGATGCAGAGAAGGCTTTTGACCGTCTAAATTGGGAAGCTATCGATATCCTATTAAGGGAAATAGATATGGGAGCTCAGTTTCAAACAGCCATAAAAGGCATCTACCAACAGCAATTCGCTAACGTGATTGTTAATGGGATAAAATCTGACTCATTTGAAATTAAGAGAGGGACCAGACAGGGGTGTCCCCTGTCACCCCTTATATTTAATTTTGTTTTGGAACTACTTCTCAAAAACATTGCCAACGATAAGGATCTTACAGGTTGGAAGATTGGGAAAGAAAACTATAAGGTCTTTGCTTTTGCAGACGACCTGGTGTGCATTATTGAAAACCCCTTAATAAATATAGAATCTTGGCTGAGTAAAATAAAGGAGTTTGGGGAAATCTCCGGCTTCAAATTAAACAAGAAAAAATCAAAAATCATTACAAAAAATATAGGGGCTGACGAACAAAAACTGATTGAAAACAAGTCAGGCATGGAGATTGTCAAGAAGTTTAAGTATCTAGGTATTATTTTAACAAATAACAATGGCCAACTGATAAAAAATAACTACGAAAGCCTCTGGAAAGAAGTAAAGAATGATCTAATAAAATGGAGAAATTTTAAGTTATCATTATTGGGCAGGATCTCAACCGTTAAAATGAAGGTCTTCCCACGCATTAATTTTCTTTTTCAAATGCTACCAGTTCTAAAAAACTACCAAATTTTGAAGAAGTGGCAAGCAGATCTAGCTAAATTTATTTGGCTAGGTAAGAAACCCAGGATCAAACAAAAATATCTACAAGACAGGACAGATCAGGGGGGTTTTGGACTCCCAAACCTGACCAAGTACTATGAGGCGAACTGCCTAGAAGGTATGAAAAACTGGGCCTTACTTAATAATAGGGAAATGCTAAATTTGGAAGGGCCAAACAACAAGTTTGGGTGGCACGGCTATTTAATGTATAATAAGATTTCACAAGACTCAAACTTCAAAAATCATATTATTAGGTCAGCTTCTCTGAATGTATGGATGAAATTTAAAAAAATAGTATACCCAAGGATACCGCTCTGGATCTCTCCTATGGAGGCCTTCCAGATAAAAAGATTTGAGGATAACTGGCCAACCTACGCAGATTTATTAAGGAAAGAAGGGCAGACTTTCTTATTAAAAAGGCAAGAAGAACTAACTAAATGGAATCTGAATTGGTTTCAGTATAATCAAATTAAAAGAAGGTACGAGGAAGACAAAAAGCTAGGCTGGATGATACAATCACCAATGGGAGAGAAAATTTGGCTTAATACAGAGAGAAAAGTGGTTAGTAAAATTTATAATTTCCTTTTGCAAATAGCCCAGGAGAAAGAACCTAACAAGGACTATATGAAAAAATGGGCCGCAAATTTGGGCTTCAGTATATCAAGAGAGGACTGGGAGAATGTTTGGAGGATAAAACAGAAATATAATTATGCATATTGTTTAAAAGAAAATATTTATAAGATGATGTATAGGTGGTACATCACACCGCAACAACTTGCTAAAATAAACAAAAACATTGGTGATGAGTGTTGGAAGTGCCAAGAAGAAACTGGGACTTTCTACCACCAATGGTGGACGTGTAAAGCTGCCAAGCTCTTCTGGAACATGATCCATAAAAGTGTGTGTGGTATCCTCCAAATGGAATGGGGAAAAAAACCAGAACTCTACTTATTAAACATATCGGGACAAATGAATAGTAAAGCAAAAGATAAATTGCTTACATATCTTATTATTGCAGCCAGAATTACGTATGCCAAATTATGGAAAGCCACCGAAACTCCAAAGGAAGAAGACTGGATCTTAAAAGTACTTGAGATCGCAGAAATGGATAAACTCACCTGCTGGCTCAGATATAACTCTAACAGTCAATATGAAGAGACGTGGATGCCCTTTGTGAAGTTTGTCAAGGAGAAAACCAACATAAATCTGAAAGGCTTTAGACTGTAAATCAAGAATATCTTTCCCACTAAGGAGAAAATATCCAATCATTTGTATGAATTATAAGAGATGTGAAGTCAACATTTTCTTTTTCCTTTCCACTTAAGCTGCTTCTGTAAAACTCTATACTATTTTTCATCCTTTCCCCCCTTTAACCCTTTCCCTCCCTCTCTGACTCCATTGCCCCGATTGTACCCTATCCCACTCCTTCCCAGTTCCCTGCCTACTCTTCCCTTTTCACCAACTGCCTTTAGCACTAGCGACCCCCCCTCTGTCCATCTTTGTTCTAACCCTTTACTTGCTTAAAGGTTTGTATCTTGTGGTTTTATCTTATATGTTTTTGTCTTTCTTTTGTGATATATGTTTTGTATTCTTTCCTCAAATAAAATCTATTTTTAAAATTAAAAAAAAAAAAAAAGAAACAATTTGAATCCATTGCTCCTTTGTGTCCAGATGAGGACTTTTATAAAAGCAGCAGAAGATGAATTGGGGTTTTCCTGGCCAAATTGGGGCAGTGGGAGGATATGCCTGGCCCCTTCCTTGTCATTAATGATATTGGGAAACCTGTTTTATCCTTGGCAGAATCCGGATTAGAAGAAGGGAACTCCGGGTGTTTTGGACTTCAGCTCCCACAATTCCTAATAGCCGTGGGGTGGCCCTGGGCATCTGCTGTGTGTCTTCGATTCCAAGATACACTTTTTGCCCCCATATAAACATAGTCTTCGAGACCCATTTGGCGTGTCAATTTCGAGAAGACACGCCAAATGGGTCTCGAAGAGAAACGACAACGCAGAAAGAACCGCAACTTGGAAACAACATCACCCAAGGAGACTTCTGCTGTGCTTTCTGCAACCGGACTTGCTTATCTCAGATTGGCCTTTTTAGTCATCAACGCACTTATAGAAAGCATGGATGAGTCCTTCCTGAATCTTCGTTCGCGAAGTAATGCCGAGATACATATATTTATAATATTATAATGTAATACAATATAGTACTAATATATTATAATTATATACTTTATGTTATATGTAATATTACTAATATTACAATACAATTGTATAGTACAATATAGTAATGTATAATACTGATATTGTGCTATGCTAATAAGATATTGTGTGTGTGTATATATATATATATATATACACACACACACACACACACACACACACAGTATATATCTATCTTGTAAGCCGCTCTGAATCCCCTTCGGGCGGATTCAGAAGGGCGGTATATAACTGTTATAAATAAATAAATTCCCGCCAAAATGGCACTTTAGAGGAGAGTCTACTGAACAAGCCAGTACCTGCCGCATACTGCCATGTGTTGAGGAGTTACGAAGGTGGAGGCATTACTTTTCATTCAACCCTCAGAGCATACCAATGGGAAATTTGCTTTGAGATAAGAGCAATTTGAGTTAAAAGCTCGGTCATGGAACAATTTAAACTCTTAACTGGACGTATCCTTGTCCTTCTAGTATGGCACAGCTCGGCCAAACCATACAGGCCATGGGTGGGATATCAGCTATTGTCAACATGGAGTCAATTGGGCTGATTCCAACAGAGCGGCTGATTTTGTCACTCTTTGCCCTCACCCCCTGTGAAGAGTTGGAGGGCACAGAAAGGCTGTGGATCAGCATATGGCCTCATGTAGGCCGCCCCGAGTCCCCGTCGGGGAGATGGTAGTGGGGTATAAATAAAGTTTATATTATTATTACTACTATATTATTGTTATTATTATTATTGACTGGGAATTGCGGGATGGGGGAGTGTTTGGGAGCCCTTTCCAATGCTTGTGCTCTTCTTATCTCCTTGCCAATTCCAGACAGAACGAACTCCATCGTGGGAGGCGTCGCTGGAGTCCTGATGGGCTTCCTTGTGTTGGGTGCTGCGCTCTTTGCCTACAGCAGTAAGTAAACCCAGGGAGAACGTGGTTGGATGAGTCAGGGTTTCCTTTCTTGCCCCTGGGATTCCAGCCTGGGCCTCAGATGTTGGTGGGAGACAATCTTGATTCACCTTCGATAACTAAAGATACTTCTATCATTGAAGTGGGGGAGGGAGACCGGAGGGGCCCATTAGCTCCCCCTGAAATCCTCACAGGCCTTCTCCATCCAAAGAAATGGTCTCCAATACTCTCTAGGGAACATTGGAGGGCTCCTCCCCATCTTTTGGGGCCTTGTCTGGACATGAATTGGTCCACGGGTTATATATTTCTTATACGGCAGTGGTTCCCAAAGGGGATGGTACCACCCCTTAGTGGGCAGTGGGGCGATCCAAGGGGGCGCTGGGAGGCTCAGGAGAATTTGTGGGGCACTGAACCCCTGTAAGGGGGCGGTGGCGTGAGCCAGGCTTGCTTGCCACTTACAGGGTCTCACGCTTGCGAGGACGTCCCCATTGGAAGAAAGCAGCGATACACAGGACTGCACCATGGGCAGGGTTGACGAGAAGAAGGAGGCGCGTGCTGCGGTTTTCACGGCAACGCCTGCCCAGGGATTCTAACTTGCAAGGACAGAGTCGCAAGCGCACGATCCCCGGGCAGGTGTTGCCGTGGAAACCGCAGCGTGCACCTCCTTTTCGTCAACTCCGCCCACGGCGCAGTCCTGTGTATTGCCTCTTTCTTCCAGTGGGGACGTTCTCGCAAGTGTGCCCCGCGCGGGGCAAGCGGGAGTCGCTTTTCAAGGTGGGCCTTGCTTGTCCAGTGCCAGCCCCTTCTTTTTTTCATTGCCATAAAAGCAACATGCAATTAAAATAACATTTAAATTAAAATTAAAACACATTAAAACATTTAATTTTACGAAAAGGTAGAAACATTAATACATATCTCTTTCTGTTTAATTGCTACTAAAAAATTAAAAAATAATTTCTAGGGGGGCGGTTAGTAATTTTTTTTCCTGGAAAGGGGGCCATATGCCAAAAACGTTTGGGAACCACTGCTATACGGGAAGTACAGGAGGCATTCCAGGACTTTGCGCCAATCTTTTTGAATGAACCATTTCTGTAATGTGAGATGGACATTTGCTGTGGGAATGGAAACCTTGGGCTCAAACTCTTCGATTTCATCTTTACAGGGAAAAGACAGCACGTCGCTCAAGAAACAGGTGAGGGACCGTGGCTGGAGTTACGCTTTAAAAATATACCTGTTCTGACTTACAAACAAATTAGCCCCAGCTCCTGCCAACCTAGCAATTTGAAAACATGCAAATGTGAATAGATCAATAAGTATTGCTTCTGCGGGAAGGTAACGGCGCTCCATGCAATCCTAATGGCCACATGACCTAGGAGGCGTCTATGGACAATGCCGGCTCTTCGGCTTAGAAATGGAGTTGAGCACCAGAGTCAGACACTGGGGGATGGTGCAACACAAGCAGGAAACCTTTAACTTAACCGTGGAAAAGGCACCGGCTGACTTTGGGCAAGTCATATTCTCTTGACCTCAGATTAAGGCAATAGGGAAACCCTCTTGTGGTGAACCCTACCTGGAAGGCTAGGAAAAAGCCTGTAAAAAAAAAGTAGGCCCAAGACAGTGGCAGCCATTTTAGAAAGAAGCCATGCAGGCATCCATTTTAGGATTCTCATTTCCAAAAGGGGGCGTGCCTACAGAGCAGCCTGAAGAGAAATGAGGGAGTTGGGATTGGCTAGTAAGGAAGGGGTGGAGCCTAACTTGGAAAAAGAAAAAATGCCCAGGGAGAGGGGGCGTTTTGAAATCTGACAGTCAGTCGGTGGCTGGGAGTGAGAGAAGTTGGTTGTGGGTGTGGGAAGGAGAAGGAGTGTTAGAGCTTAGTTAGTATTAGTAAGAAGAAGTCTGAGTGGTGGCTAGCGAGGTTAGCTAGCGTGCAAGCCTTACAACTATCAGAGAAGATAGTGTGTAGAGCAGTGGTTCCCAAAGTGGGCGGTACCACCCCCTGGTGGGCGGTGGGGCGATCTAAGGGGGCGCTGGAAGGCCCAGGAGAATTTGGGGGGTGCTGAACCCCTGTAAGGGGGCAATGGGGGCGGTGGCGTGAGCCAGGTGACAGGCTACCATCCATCTCTCTCTGCGTCTTTCTCTTCTTCCCTCCTCCTGCTCCCTCCTCCTCCTCTTGCCAAGCAAGGGATAATAATAATAATAATAATACCTTTTGGGTTCCCTTTCAACTGGTTGAGTCATATAACAATAATAATAATGTCCTTCAACATATTTAGTGGAACGTGGATTCAGTGTGGTAACCAATTTATTAACAAAAAAAGAAACCGACTGCAAAATCAATCGCGATGATTTGAGATTACTGCTGACGAAAATAGAGCCGAGGATGACTAGACTGGTAGCAGCATACCAGGTTCATCCTTCTCATTAAGATGATTTAACTTTTTTGTATTACCTTTCTATTCTAAGTTCAATAAATAGTTTCATAATTTCAAACTTCAATGTTTCTAATTTACAACTTTATTATATTTTACGAAAAAGGTAGAAATATTAATACATACAGTATATATTTCTGTTTAATTGCTATTAAAAACATTTAAAAATAATTTCTAGGGGGGTGGTGAGTAATTTGTTTTCTGGAAAGGGAGCGGTAGGCCAAAAAAGTTTGGGAACCACTGCTGTGGAGGTGTAGCTAGATAGATCCAGAAGTAGGACTATCTGAGGTGGAGATGAGATTTACTAGGCAGAGAGCAGATCCTGTCAGTAAACTAGGGAGAAAAGCATTGAAATTTGTAACTAAGATTTGAGCTATTTTTAAAAAAACATACGCTTGTGTACCAATATTTGAAACCATTAAGCTTAGTACCTATCTTGCCAGTTCTCTTCAATAAACTTCATTGTTTTTATTGTTCAAAACATCAGTCTCACGAGTGCCTCTGTAAAACCAGTTTCCTGAAAGAAATCTAAATCTAAAATGGTGGCAGCGTGTAACTAAGAAGAATCACCACAGTGTTACCTCAGAGTAAAAAAGCCTGTGTGTGTGTCCAGTAAATTCAAACCTATTCAAGCCACAAATAACCCAAGGGACTAACTGTTTCTTTTAAGTGTAGTGGTTGCCAGAGAGAGTTTTCTTTAAAGGGTGGTTTTAAACACCCCCACAAAATCTATCTAAATTTAACTGATTTACGAAGCCATAAAAAAGATCTCCAGGAAACACGCTGAAGAATGAAGGAGTGTGACAGCTCCCCCTGGTGGCCAGATGTTAAATTGCCTCTGTCTGTCTTGTGTGTTTGTGTGTCTAAATGTAATGTGTACACTGTAATCCGCCCTGAGTCCCCTGCGGGGTGAGAAGGGCGGAATATAAATGAAGTAAATACATAAATAAATAAATATCTCTTTTATTATCATTGGTGGCAGCGGTGGGATTGGAAAGGAAGGTTCCCCCCTGCCCTAATTGATAATCCTCCAACCTCTTTTAATTGGGTTTTAAAATACCACAAAATCTTTAACTCGTTATACCTCTCTAAGCAAAACGTGTCAAGAAAACCTCGTGATAGATTGACTTTAGGGTCCCCGTAAGTTGGAAACAACTTGAAGGCACACAACCAAAAAAAAATTGGAAAGAACAAGAACAAAACCTGGGCCCTTTCCATCAGTTTGGATGTATGTGTGATTTTTAGGGTGAGCTGGAAGATTTCCACTGTGCACGTAACTATTGGAACTAATCCTTTGACTCTTATCTTTGCAGGAAAGGTTGAACAAGAAGCAGGTGAGTTCCCATCCCTTGGAACTGAGCGAAAGGGAAAGAAGGGTGGCCTGGATTCAAATCTTTGCGTTGCCATGGAAACCCATTGGGGACCTTGGGGAAGTCACGCACGCACTCTCAGCCTCAGAAGAGAGCAAAGGCAAATTCACCTTGAACATAAGGAAATGATGACAGATTGACCTTAGGGTTGGGATACATTGGAAACCAAAAACCATAAAAGATGCAAGTCATTTCCAAGAACTTGAGAAAAAGGGAATAAAATCTGGTTCTGTAGCATCAGTCTGAATGTATTTGGGAAGTCTGATCTGGCCACGGTCGTCCACAGTCTGGTTACATCCCAAATAGATTACTGCAATGCACTCTACGTGGGGCTGCCTTTGAAGACAGCTTGGAAACTACAGCTGGTCCAACGGGCAACAGCCAGACTGCTAACTGGGGCGACATACAGGGAACATACCATCCCCCTGTTGTGTCAGCTCCACTGGCTACTGGTCCATCTCCGAGCCCAATTCAAAGTGCTGGTTTTGACCTATAAAGCTGTATATGGTTCTGACCCAGCTTACTTGTCCGAACGCATCTGCCTCTATCTCGTAGCCTAAGATAGTCTGGGTGTGGAGATTCGCCGCCTTCAGCTAGCGTCTTCACTTGAGGATCTGTTTACAATCCCGCTGTCACCATATCAATCCTGGCCACCGATGTGAGGGGCTTATTTTGAGGCTTATATGTGGAGGAACAACGAGGAGAGATGTTTATGTTAAATAACTAACGTTTATTTGAACAGTGTTTCAATGTACTGAGCTTGGAGGTTTCTTTAAGAGTTCAAGAGCTTGGTTGGTTACAAACTACTCAGAGGCACTTCCTAAGGCAGTGTTTCCCAACCAGTGTGCCGTGGCACACTTGTGTGTCGTGAGCGATCATCAGGTGTACCGTGGGAAATTGGAACCTCCAAAGCGGGGGAGTCTAGTGTGTTGAAGTATAAAAGCCCCAAGAAACCTACCTCGATAAAGACACAAAATTACAGACACCCCCCTCCCCACCTGTTGTCTACTTGGTCTCTCCCTCTCCATGCATTGGCAAGGCCCGCCTCTCTTTCCCCAAGTAGAGACCTTGTCTTGCCTCCTGGGGGTTCTGTGTGGGAAGTTTGGCCCAGTTCTATCATTGGTGGGGTTCAGAATGCTCTTTGATTGTAGGGGAACTATAAATCCCAGCAACTACAACTCCCAAATGCCAAGGTCTATTTCCCTTGAACTCCATCTGTGTTCGTATTTGGGCATATTGAGTATTCATGCCAAGTTTGGTCCTGATCCAACATTGTTTGAGTCCACAGTGCTCTCTGGATATAGGTGAACTACAACTCCAAAACTCAAGGTCAATGCCCACCAAACTCTTACAGCATTTTCTCTTGGTTATGGGAGTTCTGTGTGGGAAGTTTGTGTCTTTCTGCCATTCCTGCCAGGATATCTATGTTGAGTTCATCGAAACAGGCCCAGGTTTCACGCGGAGTGTATAAATACATTTTAAAACATATTAACGATATGTATTACTGTGTTGGAGTGTCATTTTGTGTCATTTTGGTTGGTGGTGTGCCCCAGGATTTTGCAAATGTAAAAGTGTGCCGCGGCTCAAAAAAGGTTGGGAAACACTGTCCTGAGGTTACAAGTTACTATACTCAGCAGTCTACACACTCTCTGCTGGTCTTTGAATCAGTCTGCTTCCTTAGCAGTAAAATACCACTGAACTGCTACTCTCTCCTCAGAGTAGAGTCAGGCTTATATTAAACCCAGAGTCTTTTAAACCGCTGACAGCTAGCTAAACAGACTGTTCCTTTTCCTCCACACCTCCTTCTGCCTTGACAGTTAGTCACCAACTGCTCTCTCTAACTGCCAAAATTCAAACGTGCACCTGCCAGTTAGGCTCTGCCTCTAGCACCCGAACATTCCCAGAGGCTGTGCAGCTTTATAACCCTGCTAACCCTTCGCAGTCTGGCCAGCATATAACAATCCAATAAATTACAAACAAACCACACATGTAACCACAAATAAATACACAACTCTTAATACATATAGTGAATTCATTACATATCTCCATACCCGCTCTCGCTCCCGCCAATATCGCAAACGTGGTTGGCAGGGACGAGAGACAGGGCCTTCTCAGCAGTGTGTCCGTCCCCCCGCCGCCTATGGAACTCATTCCCAAATGAGTTAAGATCGACCCCATCCCTTCTGGCTTTCAGAAAAATATTAAAATCGTGGTTCTGGGACCGGGCCTTCAGGCAGCAGACATAATAGTGCACTTTAATGGACATTGACTGGAATGGCGTTGCAGCAGATGACATTGTGACTTGTTTTATGGTTTTAACGAATGTTTTATATACAGGTTTTAATTACTATGTTGTTTTAATGTTATGTAGGTTGTGATTTACTATTGTATTTGTGATGTAACAGCCTTGTACCATTACTAATGTAAACCATCCTGAGTCCGCCATCGGGGGTTGAGAAGTGACGGGCTACAAATCCCAGAAATAAAATACATAAATAAATTATAGGGGGGACTGGAAGTCTTCCGTGAGTGCAGGTGACTTTGAGACCCAACTCGTGTTTTTGTCTTTGCAGAAGGAACACAGAATGTCGAACAGGAAGCAGGTGAGTTCCTGAGTGAAAAGGAAGGGCGATCTTTGTTTTGCTATGGAAACCCATTGGGCGGCCTTGGGCAAGCCACATTCTCGGCCTCAGAAGAGGGCAAAATCAAATTCACCCTGAACACACCTTGCCAAGAAAATTCTGTGACAGTGATTTTAGGGCTGCCATAAATCAGGAACAATTTGGAAGGACACAATTAATTTCCAAAATCTGGTCCTTTCCCATCGGTCTGGACATTCCCTTCCTTTATCACAAAAAGCCAGGTTCCTTCCCTGGATTTGGAAACTTCTAGGACGGGCTGGAAGACTTCCATGGTTACAGGTGACTTTGAGATCCAACTCTCTGGCTTTGTTTTGTTTTTTTGGTAGAAGTGACGCAGGACATTGAAGAAGAAGCAGGTGAGGCACCTTCCTTTGGAATAATAATAATAATAACAACAACAACAACACTTTATTTATGTTCCTCCCTTCTCACCCAGAGGAGGTCTCAGGGCAGATCACAAGTACACATACACGGCAAACGTTCAATGCCGATTGTATAAACGTACACAGTACACAGACAGAACAAAAGGTGTTTGTGTCGTGCCATAGGGGGTGCTGTCGCAACATCCTCTATGACGAAGAGCTGCCAGGACTTCCTCATTCCAGCATTTATCTGATTGTTTTTCTTTATGGCATTGTAAAACACTTCCCCCACTTTTTAGTGGTACCTAATTTCTCTAATTACAGTTAAAGCTGTTTTCGAACTGCTTAGGTAAATTCTGGTTTTGTTTTGGTTTTTTTGGTAGATGTGATGCAGAACATTGAAGAAGAAACAGGTGAGGCACCTTTGGAATAATAATAACAACACTTTATTATTTTATTATATAAAATAATAAAAATATATTTTTTAAAAAAATTATTTTTTTATAAAATTATTTTAGACACAGCACGACTTAGACAAAAAGAAGAGGGAGGGGAAAATAATATAAAACACAAAATAAAGTAAAATGGAATAGTATTGGAACTGGCTTTAAATATATAGGACTGTTTTAGTAGTATTATGTTTCCCTTTCATGGTCACTGTGGATCATACATCCCTGTATGATCTGCGCCTGCGCAGAGCAGCATCGGAACCTTCTGGAAAGATTAAAGAAAGATTAGTGGCAGCCCCGCCCCCCTGAATATATAGCCCGTAGGCGGGGCTACTACCTCACTTCTCTTCGTCCGCTCAGCAGCGAGAGAACCTTCACTTGTTACAGGACTGCGTTTTTGGAATTGATTTGGACTGATATTTGACTACGATTACTGGATTTTGGACTGTGGCTAACTGACCTTCGGACTGTCGACTATTCTGTGACTGGTGAGCTAACCCCACCATGTCTACCACCTCCTTCAAACGGTGCTCCCAATGCCCCAACGTCCTCCCCGACACGGACGGCCATTCCCTCTGCCTAGTGTGCCTGGGGAAAGAGCACCTGAATCAAGCCTGCCCAATCTGCCAGGCTTTTACAGCCCAGACAAGGAAGAATCGGGAGGCCAGACTAAAGGTGGCACTTTATGATAAAGGGCTACTTCCCTCCCAACCCCCGATTTTGGACGATGGGCCACCACCTTCCTTGGGCTTACCGGGATTCCCCTCCCCGGGGATGGTTCCCGCCACTTTACCTTTGCTGGGGATGCCTGGAGCGCCGCCAAAGCCCGCTCAGAAGGCCCCCGTGAAAAAGAAAGCGAAGAAGCCTGCAACGGTTGAGGGAAAAGATGGCGGCGAGCCCCCTCAAAAGAAAAAACCCGTTGCAAAAAAGGCGCGAAAGGAGGAAGAGGCTGCTCCTCTCCCCTCCAGGTCTCAATTGCGGGAAGAGCTCCCCCTGGTGGAGCAATCCCAGCAGACGCCAGCGGCACCGAGAGAGGCTTCCCCGGTGCCCGAGAAGGCGCCCACGCCGACATTGAGCCAAGGCGAAAGGAGGCGACTCACCCCGACGCACTCCCCGGGCCAGGGGATGGAGCACGACCAGGCACCAATGCCTCCGGCCCTGGCAGGACCCTCCGAGCGCCGAGGATCCCCCTCCCTGGCCCCGAGCCGCCGAAGAGACGCCTGAACGTGCGCGCCTTCCCGGCGCAGCACTAGGTCTCCGACGTCGCCGACGCCGCTCCCCGTCGTCGTCATCCTGCTCGCCGTCCTCCTTGTCCTGCAGCTCTTCTCCCCGACGTCGTCGACATCGGAAGAGGCAAAGGACCAGGCATGCCTCCCCCGAGAGGGAGCCCATTCCTCCTCCTGCGGCGTCGCCGCTTCTCCAGGCGATGCCTGCACCGGCAGTAGCAGCTGTTCCAGCAGCCACCCTTCCTGCTCCCCCACACCAGGGCCTTTGGCAGCTGACGCCTCAGGGCTTCATGTACCTCGGCCCAGCCCAGCCAACAGCGCCATCTCCTGTCCACATGGGGAATCAACCGGGCCAACAAGTTGCAATGGGACTGCCTTTGTCTTTGTTTCAACAGCAGCCCATTCCTCCACCAGCTCAACCTCAACCACCAGCGACTCCCTTGGCACCACCTCCAGCGACGGTGGACCTCAACCCCCCAGGGACTGTACCCTCAGACTCCTCGGATGAGGATCCGGAAGGGACCCCGCCAGAGAAAGCAGCAGATGCGGACAAGATTCCGGTCT